>STHB01004599.1:0-16407 GCA_018908115.1 Anopheles rivulorum | reverse complement strand
GCAAGGAAGTGATTCACCATCGCGTTGTCGACGGCGTAACGCGACGGATGCGTATCGGTACGGAACACCTCCAGTATCTCCTCCACGTGCAGTTCGGCCGGTTGCGAGGGTTTGCGTGTGCGCAGATACCGTCTGTAGCTGGGCTGGTGCTGTGCCGCACCGAGCGTTACACTGCCTACCGTCAGCAGCAGTAGCAGCAGTATGGATGCGTGTTGCGTGCGGAACCGTCTCATCGCGATGCTGACAGTGGACTAAGATCATAAGACAGTGGCATAAGATCGGGCTTAATGCTTCGCAGTTCCGCAAACACGAAACTAATCACGAAAACGTACTTGACCTTTACGCTTACACTTATCAACGCTAGTGGCTAGCGGTGTACCGTGGGCTATGTAGCGCAATTATGTCCCAATGAATTATACGATGGAGATCGAACAATCGAACTACGGCAGAGGAAGACATTCCGGACGACTCCGTAAGTTGTGCAACGGTTTATATCCCTATCCGCCACGAAAGGCACAGTATCTCTGAAAAATGGATACGATGCGTCACTACTGATAACAAGCGATCATACACGGAAGGAGACACATTGAACGTTTACTTCGGAATGGTGTTTCGCTTTCGAATTGGACATGAACGGATAGTTGCACTGGTATTGGTTATTAGTATACAGAGGTGTAATCAGTAGAAGTAGTAGAGTGGATAGTTACTTCGTTTGTTCGTTCTCTCTTTCTCTCTCATTGCAACCTAGATAGATGAAGGCTACTTGCAATGTAAAGATGAATCAATCGTTCAAATTTTTCAATTATTATCCACCGTAAGAATAAGACGCTAATGACTGACTATTGAGTTGGTGTAAGTCGAGAAAGGGCAAACGCTGTGTGAAATATTACAGACTACAATATAATATAACTCTAAGACATCTGATTGTTTTTTTTTTAGTATAAATGAAAAACTTCCATTGGTAGTTGTTTGGCAACGAAATGTATGCTGTTATGCTGCGAATATTGTTACATACTCTAGTGTGGAACATGGAGAGTAGCGTTATCACTATTCTGTCGTTTTCTTGGTGTCAGAAATGCAAAAAAAAACGAGCTTTGTTTGGAGGAAATAAATCATTACCAATGGAGATTTAAAGGAATCGAACCATTCCTACCGATTGAGCTAATGTTCTTATTACGAGAGTGCTAAAGGTGTAAACACATTTCGGCATCCAAATTACGCTTTTTTTTCTTTTCTTTGGAGAAGCAAACATTGCGACTGATGTGATGTATCAAGCAAAACTTTATTCATTACCAAACATGATGTGAGCGTGTCTCGTGCGCTCAATGCCATATGCGTACTTGTGTACGGGACACGTTATCGAAATACTCAGAATCCAGCGATTGCTTTCGGCGCGGTGGTCGTCACGGGCAGTTCCTTGGAATCGCTGCTGAACTTATCACGCAGATAGTCGCGCACGTTCGTGGCGTACTCCTTCGCCTTGGTGGTTCCCTTCTTGACGCCATCCTTCACCTTCACGACGCCTTCCTGTACGCCCTCCTTCACCTTGGTCGAAAGGTCACCGAAAAATCCCTTGACGCGATCGATCGTGCACGGTTGCTCCTCGCTCGAGTCTACCTCGGCCAGATCCAGATGGGAGCGTTGCTCCGGTACGGATTTGGACGTTACTACTACAGCAGCGACGACCAGCAGCACACCAACGGACAGGATCAACTTGGAACCCATATTCAACCGGTAGGACAAAGAATTCGGACAAGACTACTGTCCTGGTACCAGCAGCAAACGCTCTGCGAACTAGCAGGCCTCCGGTCAATGTGCAGCAAAGTACGCAAAGAACCTTGACGTTACGGTGACTCGGTAGACGATGGTTTCGGTGCAATCAAGCAAAGCAATAATGACACGCACAAGCAAAAAATGAATAGGAAGCCCCTAAAAAACAGACGGAAACACGGTGTAACGGTCGGGTGGCAAGACCTTCGCTCCGAGGCCGGAGCACGAGCGCGCTAATTACCTCGCACGAGAACAAACTAGCTAGTGTGGCGTCGCGACCCACGATGAATACTGTGCGGCCGAGAGGAACACTGTGCCTCGCGTAGACCCCCGTTCGAACTCATATCATCTTACGCTGGGCGGGTGGGGCGAACGTCTTAACTGCGTCTTGTGCTTGCAGCAAAACGGCCGTAGCGGTGGCGTAGCTTTATTTATTAAATCAACATTGATTGGATGAAACGACAGCGCCGAAGGATGCTGCGCTAGTGGACGCCGTACTAGCCAGCACCGATTGTCCGCTCATCCATGCCCTACGGGCGTACGTCCGTCGCCGGTAATGACGTCGGGCAGCAGCAGTTTATCTGGCTACTGCGACTCAATAATCGAATGCATTGCATTGGCCGTGCAACCGACCAGGGTCATTACCAGGCGACAATGGCTACCGCCAAACAGTCGAAGCATCATTACTACCAGGTGACTGCGCACCAACCAGCATGTGGACACGTTCGAATCGTTAAAACTGTATTAAAAGTCGTCTAATTAGCCCGAGTCCCGACACTGGTGGAAAGGTACGCCGTGAAGCGATAATGGCTGACAAGCGCAAACAGCGAACAGAGGGAACCCGTTTTCTACCCGTACTTCGCACAGCACACGCTCTCCGTACTCAGCATCCAGTTTTCAACAGCAACGTGACATCATGCAACAGCATTTAATCAGCTCGAAGTACAAGATCAGCTATTGACCGACTGACTGAGTAGGCGAAGCGATACAGGAGCATACAGATACTCGTTGACTCGTTCAGCATATTATTGAACCGTGCGGAAGAACAGGTGTCTAACAGGTTAGACATTTCTGGGATTTCCTTGACTTTAGCAAGTCACGGCAGAATAGCCTCTCGGCTGAAAGGTCTAGCAAACGGCAGCACATCTTGCAGCTGTCTAAGATGTCGGTACGGCATCGTCCGTACATGGAATGGTACAGAGCCAGTTGAACGAGTCAGACAACACCACCATCTCGGTGAGCATGTCAGGCAGGGAACCGTCGCAAAACCCGCTGCAAAATGGTCGCATTAATAGCTCCATTACGGTTATTGGCAGGTGCTTCCGTTGTTCTATACCTACACCTGCTCATGCCTGTCCGGAAATGAGCAACTTCGCTTTGGTCCATTCACTACTACACGGCTAGCGTCTAACCGTGGTCGCAAATAATTCGCACATGCTTACCACATATGTCGTGACATTTGCTTTGGTTCTCTCACTATCTCTCTCTTTCTCTTGTTAGTTCCTCGCATTTCTCGCATACGCTTCTTTCAGACCATCTGACGTATCTATCAACTGGTATTGCACATTATCCACACCAATTGTTCCGTTTGCTAATCAAATCAAATTTATTTTCTTCGCTTGCTTCCTCTGACTCACAAACACGCGGTCTCACGGTGCGCCATTGCCTTGGATTGGACGCTTACTCCCCTCCCTCCTCTCTTCTTTCCCTTTCACCCATAACCCCCTCCCCAACCCCCCACCCACCCTTCGTTCTTTTTAGCCATTGTACCTTCGCGCGGGGTCTTCGCGTCCTACAGCGATGCTCGTAAGTGGTCCGGCTTTTGTAAACGTATATGTATATGTGCGTGTGTGTGTCCTGTGTGTTTGGTGGTATGCGTTTGCGTGCATAGAGCTCATTCAACCGTACACGGGCGTTGAGTGGCGTGTGGCGAAACGCGCGGGCAACCGCGGACATTAACGGTAATAGAATTAAATTAAAAAATCACACTTCCTAACGAAATGGCGCACGGGGCGTACAGTGTGGTGGGCGGAAACCACATCGCGCCCCTCTCCCAGCGGGCGGTTCCACCCCCACCCCCCTCCCCTTCTCCCCGTAATGGGTATGTGGTGGGTGGGTGGGTTTAGCTTCTTCTTCTTCTTCTTCTTCTTCTTCTTTTGTAGGCGGCGGAAAAGGGGAAATCCGGGGGGTGGGGGGTTGGGGGAAGAGCGGTGGGTTTTTTTTAGGAAGTGGATGAAATGTGTACGGGGTGATGTGGGCGCGGGTCGGCCGACGCTCAGAACACATTTCGACACTTCCCGTTGACCACCTCCTGGCCGCTTTTGCACGCCAGCGGACCGGCGATGATGAACCGGTTGTCGACCGCGACCGTCGTCGTGACCGGCGACTCGGTGACGTCCCGCTCGTCCTCGCTGCCGTCGAGCGGCTTCACCGCGGTGTAGTCCTTGTCGTTGAAGAAGATCCGCTCGTCGTCGTCGTCGTCGTTCGGTACGATGCGGGCCGGCTCGTTCGACACGCCGACCACGCCACCGTGCACGGTCAGCTCGTCCCGGGTGTCGGTGGCGGACGGCAAGCCGCCGGTCGCGGCACTGATTGCAGGACGTTCGGTTGATGGTGTGACCGAGGTGAGTGCCGCGGCGGTCGATGTCGGGCCGGGCCCGGCACCGGTCTGCGCGTGCTCGTCGTCGTGCGGCGGCGTCCCGGGCGTGGACGGCTCCGTACCGGCACCGGTCAGCTTGCTGCGCACGTAATCGTACCCTTGCAGCACACCGTCCTTCACCGAGCTGGCCGCATGTTCGAGGCTTTCCTTCATCTTGGCCGTGCCGTGCTTGAAGGCGGACGTGAAGTCATCGAGAAACCGGGACATCTTGCTCGTTTCGGTCGAGCTCGTCACCTCGGTGCCCTTGGTCGGCAGGATCGCGTCCAGCGCGGACGCAGCGTCCGTTGCGGTCGGTACCGGCAGCGGGTTGTGTACCGTCACCGTCTCGATCGGTGTCGTGTGGGCAACGGTCGCTAGACAGCACACTAGCGCCCCTACACAAAGCCACAAAGCCAGCCGGGAAGCCATTTGCAAAACCGTCTCTCGCTAAAAGCACTGCGCGTTCCTATCGTACAGAACAACTGACAAACAAACAAACAAACAAACTGCTTGCTGCTTCCCGGGTTTGGTATCGACTGATGCGTCCGTTTAAATGTCGTGTCGCTTTTCACACCAACAGCACCAGGAGCGACACTTTCTAATCAAAACAACAGCGCACGAAACGCAGATGGGATAAAAAAAAAACAACGCGTCACAACACGGCACGGCTGACGACCGCCTTCTCGAAGCACCGGCACACGAATGACGACCAAGCGCGGCGCACGGTATCCCGAAAGCCACGAAAATGATGCAGCTGGCTGGAAGCACAGCCTGGAACTGGCCGCCTCATTACCTTGCGGACCTGCCGTGTTACGGAGCACGGGCGCCGTCACTGCCGACCGATCGCTGCGTAGGCGCGATGATCCACTCACACAGTGACGGCGGCACGGTACGGCGATCGTGAGTAATCCACACCTGCAGTGATGCAAATCACTCACACACACACACACACACACACACACACAAGCGCCCGGGAACCTGTTGCTGTATCATTGTCTGTCGCCGTCTAAGCAGTGTTGGTGCCGCGCGTACACCTCCATTGTTTGACGTCTGATCACGAACGCAAGATTATTTGATGAGAAGCGAAGCAGTGTTTTTCTCGTTTTTTTTTGCTTTTGTTACGTACACCACGATACTGCCGGAAGGTTTTGCGTACCGGACATTGGTCGCGGAAGTTGGAAGAGGTCACGAATTTCTGACCAAGACAGGTTCACCCGACCAGGTTGCCAAAACCGCCAATACTAACGGTATGAAAACCGGTTTTTGTGTGTGTGTGTTTTTTTTTGTTTTTTTTATCCCCCCCCCCCCCCCCCCCCCCCCCCCCTTGCATGGAAAGAACCTTTTTAGGGTACTTCATTTCTTGCAGCTGCGAGGAACTGCCACACGAGAGGCGACAGTGCGTTTGCTATCCTGCAGCCCGGAGTAATGGACGCTGGGCGCCATCTTTTTGTTTTGGAGTTTGGTTTTTTGTTTCTTTGTAAGACGACGACAAAACAAACAAACAAACAAACCGCATGCCAAGCTGCAAGCCTGTCGTTTGCTTTTGTCATCGAATATGAAAGGCGAGGGCAAAAGTGTGAACATTGCGAAAGAAACACCATTGCGCTTCGGCAAGCCAAACTGTCTCGCGGCCAGACCTCCAGCAAGCGTATCACGGTCAATTACATTGATTGTCTCGATAGCTAACGAAGGAAAGAAAAGACGGTTTCGCCACCGGATTTGGATGCTGCTCACTTACGGATTAAGGAACGTGGCCCGAGACGGGCACATTTTATTGGAACCCGGTGCGGGCACGGTTGGTGCTGATTGCAGCGGCAACCAGTTCGTTGACGTTGCGTCCAGGCACGATCGTGTTCATATGCGTACGGTTTGGTCGGATGGGAAGCTGTTGCAATGTCCGGGACGTTCGGCCATTACCCAAGGACACCCCTGACGCCCGCCACCAGCGGTAAACCCTTCTGTGCCGCATTGGCAACGCGCCGACCGGCACCTTGCTGTGGGGGGGGGGACAAACAAACAACATTAGTCACCGGTCACCGCAGCAGCAAACGCACCCCTTTCTATGGCGTACCACTTTCTTCAGGAACTTCTTGAACCGGCGCCCTTCGCTCTCACCGAGGCAGACAGCCATCAGCACCAGCGCAACGAGAAAGATCAGCTTGAAATTCATGGTGCTGTTTCGCTGTGTAAAGGGCAATCGACACGGAAGGATGCGACCGTTGGTAATGACTTGCGGCCACCGTCACAGCCACGATTTTATAGCCCATTCGGGAACGAGAAGCTTGTAAAAGGGGAATTCTTCGCGACACGACACGACACTCTATTTACTGAGCGCAAGTACATTAAGTTGATAAGTTGAATAAGGCGGCAACGGCACCGAGCTCAAGTGTCAGTTGGTTTGTTGAGTTTGGCTAATATTTTCCCACAGTGCTAACATGCCTAACATGCGCACCAGCAACGTTGCTTCACCTTTCGTGTACGGAAAGAATGGGAACAAGTTCTATGCAAATATGAACAGTTTGCTCAAAACAGTTGTTGATAATTTGATTAAATGTAATGTCTAGACCATTATGGAGTTTATGGACCTTTTTTTGGAACTTTATGCTTTTGACATGCGAATATTTTGCCTGGAGGCATCTTCCGACAGGTCACCATATTAATATAGCGTTAATGGATGATAATAACCTGCAAGGGTAATAAGCGAGTAATTGGAGAGCCTTCATTAGGAACAATAACTTTAGCGTGTAATAAACCTTTTAAGCAGTGATTTGCTGTAAAACACTTGGTAAGCTCGTGCCTGACAGTAATTGTGCTCACTAATGAGGATACTGAACATAAAGTGCAACAGCATTATTAAAACATTATTCAAACTTTACTTTACTATCTATTTACTAGCATATTTAACGCTGCTAATTAATAGCAATAAAAGAAAATAAATGACAAAACAGCCCCTAATAAGTGTGCATAAATGGCTTTTTTTTGTGTGTGCTGTAGAAAACAAAACTCTCAATCGTTCTAACAACACACGTTTGGTTGTGACAACGATTTATTATAATGTCTGTTGCCTTTAAGCTTAAGCTTAAAGAGATCTCAAATTTAAGCACAAGCCCGTTTCGTCAGCCCCCGCTGGATTCACATTTAGTACGAAAGGGAATGGTTTTAGTGGTGTTTCGTTTCACCGAAACACAGCCGGGAAAGGAGTCCCAAACAGAGGCCGGTCAAACATTCACCGATCAGATCGAAAGTAGCTTGACTAGTAGGCACGCGTTAACAAGTGTTAGTGTGTTGCTTCCTCAGCCGAATGAAGGTTTGGGACAGTAAAACACACACAGAAAAAAAAAAGCCAGTACCGTTAGCTGCTGTCAGCGGTTCGGCACGTACAGATAAAACTCTTCTGCTGACCTGGTAAGTGATTTTCGTTTGTGTGATATTCGTTTTGTTATTCTTTCGGGACAGTTTTCATTCTAGGTGGTTATAAATTGAGACAATTGCCATGCCATCCACAGTATAAACGGTTTTGTACAAGGTCTGGCACACAACAGCAAAATGGGGTCACATAGATCGACGGTTCAACGGTGGTAAGGTAAACAAAAAAGCACGCGTGACGAAATCAATCTCTAATTCCGAATCTTGCCGAGTATGCAAAGATGAGCGAGAGGGAGAGAGAGAGAGAGATTAATCGCACGATCGAAAGAGTAGCAAGATGTCCGTAGCAAGATGCTTGCGTTGCTGTGAGATGTGATGGACTGATAAGGGAGAAGCTGTCGTGAAAGGTAAGGCCATGATTTGATTTGAATCACATTTTAATTTATTAAAGCAAATTGCTGCTTTATCTTCACAGATGCGTTCACAGGTGCATTCACAATGATCCGAGACGTTGTCTTATGTGCTATACTGCTGTCTTCTGTGGTTCTTTCTAACCGAGCGCTTTGACACCTGCCACCACCGGTAGTGCCTTCTCAGCCGCCTTGAACACACGCTTGCCGGCTCCCTCCTACAGCAAACAGTGATGCAACGTGCAATGGTAAGAACAGATTAGAATGCACACACATACACACACACAACCATTCATACTTACAATCTTCTTTCCCAGCTTCTTCAGGCGTCCCGCTTCCGTCTGACCGCAGAGCAGCAGTGCCGCCAGTACGACAAAGATGAAGATCTTGGTGAAGTTCATTGTTGGTGCGGTTCGGTTTCGGTTGTTTGGTTGATTGGTTGAAAAAGTTGTTTGCTGGTGGAACACTCGGTGCCGACTGATGATACCGTTGCATCGAACAGTGCGATTTTATATACCCTCCATTCCAATCATCGAACTTTACGCAGAGCTGCCGGAAAGTCAGAAATGGGAATCCCCCGATTGGCCGCCACGTAGGGACGCATGTAGCTTTGTTTTATGCTCAAAGTCCCCTTTTCCCGGTGCGCCCTGAATCGCCCGGGGAGTTCCCCTGAAAAAGGTTGAAAAAGGGTACTTTTCGCACCGTCCTAGGTAAGCAACCGCATGCGAAAGTTCAAAAGGACAGAGATTGAAACAGGAAGAAACAAACAAAAGCAGGAAACAGGGAAAAAAAGCATGCATGTAGACGGGCTCCTTTGTGGATGAGTGCAGATATCACCCGCACTTTACAGAAAGGTTCTTGTATCGTTTATCTTATCGGTGTGAACTGGTTGCACAATTCGTACACAGCCGAACCGAAGAAAGTATCCATGTTTATTGTTTTCTCTTTACTCGAGACAATGCAGGTGTAAACAACGTGTGATATTGTTTAGATACACTTTAACCAACCGATCGATAGACTCTATCGACTCTTATAGGAAAAAACACGACTTCCTGCCAAGCATTTAATTTTAAACACGTTCAACCGATTTTAAGCAACGAAATTCTTCGATCGAGCAGCCAACAAAAGAAAACAAAACAAAAACAAAAAACACCCGACTATTAATGTGTCTGATTATCATGCGCGAACGGTATAATCATTCCCGTTTCTTATGTTCTCATTCTTACGCAGCTGGTATAATGCCCGATGCGCAAAGAAGTAAGAACGGGGAATTCCCGTCCATAATGGCACGGCGTTAGATGCGTTGCTCTCGGTGCGATGTTAACATCCATCGCACAAGGCAAACATAAACGTCCCAGTCGGCAGACGCCGGTAAACAGTAACGTCTTCCGAACATCGACCAGACAAATCTGCACCACCTGGACCGCTTCCGTGGACCGGGGGATTTCCCGCGGGCATTATACTTGACGGTGCACTTTCGCTGAACTGTACCGATCGCTTTAAAAAGCTTTCACTGAGGCTGTGTGATGCATCAGTAGCGCTTGAGATCTCTCAACGTGTGGAGCGACAACGACTCTACTTCCAGGATCGGCCCGAAACCCCAAACATAAACAACCTGTCAACGATGAACTTCACGAAGCTGTTCATTCTGGTGGCGATCGCTGTGCTTGTGGTCGTTGGTGTACAGCCCGCGGATGGTGCACCTCGTTGGAAGTTCGGCAAGCGGTTGGTAAGAGAGTCGTCTATATATGTTTTTTTTGGGATGGCAGAATTTTAACTAAGATAAAAGCCATTTTTTCTAATCGCGCACTGTTTTTTTTATGCTTTTGCAGGAAAAGCTTGGACGTAATGTGTTCCGGGCGGCTAAGAAAGCGCTGCCAGTCATCGCCGGCTACAAGGCCCTCGGATAGATGAAACACCTTCCCGATCTCGATGAACCGCCCAGATGCAGAACGAACGCTAGCTGATGAAGAATTACGGACACACGCAGAGGAATTGCTCGGCTTGCTAATGGCATCCATTAACAAATGTTTCACTGATCAACCAAGCTCAGTGAATGTACACCTAAGACTGAGGGATCTAACTTTAATCGGGTCAGATAGTTGTAGGTGGCTTTAACGGCTATATGTAAACATCGGCTTACTGTCCACGGTCTACTGCTTTACAGTATTATTATTTTGTGTTTTGCTTTCTGTGTATACCAGAGTATTAATAAACTGCAAAATGTCTTCAACAAATTGCCCAATCGCCATTCCGTCCGGTAGCCTTGCACAGTAATAACGCGCGCAAAATTGTGCGAAAATGGAAAATTGAAAAACCTTCTCAAGTTCAGCGGACTAATAAAGACTCGTTGGTGAGTCGGCATTGGAGTCGGTGACGAAACTGTCAGCCACGCCAATGTCAAAGCAGGCGAGAGGTGCGAAGAAGGCGACCCGAACACCGCAGCAATAGGAACGTGCGAACGTGCGAGATAGTGAAGATGAGTCAATGTGTGGTATTTCAGATGCTTCGCAATGCCACCCGGGGCTCGCTAACCTTGATGCACGGTGGTTGGACCGATCGGTCAACATTTCGCCATCCTGCGTTCGGCATCGGCGTCAACATGCCCGGTCCCACCGGTGAAATGTAAACATCGGTGCGTGTATGTGTACACCTGTATGTGGTCGAAAAGCTTTGCTAGACGTTTTATTGCGATTGCGAACGTTCGACGGTGTCCACCGTGGCGGAACGGATTGCTCACTGCACCGATGTGCCGTGTGGCACTCTTATCTACCCGGTGGCAAAACTGTATGTCTACCTATGCTCAGATTACACGATCTATTACACCTAATTACAACACCAGCTAGAATAGGAGCGCAACATCAAGTTGCAAAGAAACCTTTCTGTTTGTTTGTTTTCTACCCGTGGATGCTTACATGCCGTCACGTTACACGCTATATTACAGACAAACACGTACGCTTACACCTGCTCTACGAGCTCTGCGCTCTGCGAGTCTCGCGAAATGTTTGCTCTAATGTACCTACCTACTATGCTCAGGTCAAGTTCTAGCTAAGCCTATATCTTAATCTTAACAAATGGAAATTGGAAATGTGGGTAGCTGCTGCTGCTGCTGCTAGGTTAAGGCACTGCCGTCCTAACCTTCGGCAGATGGGGATAATTTCTGCTACCCGGGGAGGGCGCTGTTGTGCACTGGTATTACGCATTCCAAGAAAAAGGGACGAGATTGCATCATTATCACAGTGTAGAATGCGCACGCACGGGAACGGATGATTCGGTAGGCACATCCTAAGGCTTCTTCTTAAGATCTGCATTTACCTCCACCGTCAGGTTGACATTGATCGGGCCGGCCGTTTTGTTGCGCGGTGGGAACGCTGAGTTCTTCAACTCCCGCTTGTAGTCGTCGATGTTGTACTTTGTTTGCTGGGGAACAATAACACACAGCAGCGTAAAGCGATTACATTGACATTGTTTGGGGTCGGGTGAGCAATCCAAAAAGTATTAAAAAAAAAAATGGCAACAAAAAGAACTCACGTTCCATGCGTCGTTCCATTCGAGTCGAAACAGTTTCTGGAGCCCGCGGTAGTTGCGGTTCAGGATGCGCCCAAGCTCTGCACGCGAGATGCGATATTTTGGTGTGGTACTGGTGGCCGGATCCGGTGTAGTGGACGTCGTGCGAGGCTGATAAAGCGGAGGACATTAGCATGAGTGTGTAGTCCGGGCGCACTGTTCCACCACCTATTTCGCGCTACTTACATCCGGCGTTGTGGTAGTGAAGGTGTCCGTGAACTCGTTGCTAAGCAGATCGTAAACATTCTTCAGCGTGTAGGTGGTGTCATTGTACTGCTGGTACAGCAACGAACCGAGGTGTGTTATCTTGTGAAAGAAGCCCAATGCACGCGGCTGCCGTGAGTGCTGCAATGGAATGGAATGTTTGGGGGGAGGGGTGGGAGGAAGCAAATAAATAGCACATCTTCAGCACCGAATATCCAGACGACCCTCACGCACAAAAACACACACACACACACACTTACTGGCTTATGAGCGGGATCCACATCCGTACTGATGGCACCAGCCGCCAGCAGGAACACTACGAATGCAACCTTCCCGGGGCTCCAACGCGTGGCAAACATTCTCGGTCTCGATGGCGCTGGAATTGAGATATAGCGGCATCAGCAACAGTGGAGCAAAGTTCTGTTTGATTGTGCTGCTGCGTGATTGGGTGATGCGATGCGGTTGAGGTTGTACACCGTGGACACTAGAACGCTGAACCGATGTGCAGGGACGCGCTGAAAACACTGGACTCGCTGCGGCGGTCCACGAACCACACTTCCTTCTCTCGTCGGATGGCATTCGAATGCGACCTTGTTCGAAGCCGTACCCGACGCTGGTGTGCTTCCTCGATCCAGTTTTGCTGGTCTTACTGCACGCGGCGTGCAGGCAGGGCAAAACACTGTGTCACCACCATCTCCCCCCCCCTCTCCCTCTCATCTCCCCTCTTCCACCTCTTCTCTTTCCTTCCTCACAGCATCACCACTACCCTTCATCCTTGCTGGATGAAGGTCGCCCTAGTTGATGCAGCAGACCGCCTTACCAGAGCGAATGGTAACCGCAGAGAATGGTAAACTCACCGGGATTTCATTAAGGTATGTTTATATCATTAAAAAAAAAAAACAAAACCTCCAAACGCAACAGGCCAACAGTTTACTACGCGTGCGGGCACCTGCGCGCATCGTGATGCAATATGTGGGGACCGTGCGCGACCTTGCGAGATATTACAAGAAGTAAAAGTAAACACACGGAGCACCAAACCAGGCAAAGGGACCCAGATCTCGGACGCGAACCACGCACCAATCAGAAGTAAAGAGAAAAAAAAAACACTCACTGGAAGCACTGGGAAACAAATATGCAGTAGTAGTACACGCGTTTCCGGTGCAAGTATACGCGCCGGAACTCTGCTGGAAGGGACTCGCAAAAAACCAACCTGCTTGGTGGAAGCGTTCTGCTCAGTAAAGTGTACCAGTACGCGTCGCTAGCACTGACCGGGATAGTGGTGACGGCCACCACATTTGGCGTGGTGTATCGCTCGAACAGCTGCTGACTAACTAATGTCTAAGCGCCAGCGGTGAGATGTATCACCGTGATCAGCGCATGGGGACGGCTGCTAGATCGCGTCCTACCGTGCACCGTTCGCCGTACCGTGGTCGTGGTGCCGAGAGAAGGGATAGAGGCCACCGTTCGCTCGGGTCGATTCACCGTCCAGGGCAGGGCTGTCCGTCCATCTCGTGGCGGGGCGGGGACCCGTGGCACCGTGGTGGTGACAGGGCGTTGGACGGCATCGTGCAGCTCTAGCCATTGTTTGCTGCGTGGTGTGAAAACCGAACCATCGATCGAGCATGTGCGGGAGATGCAGTGAACGTAGCCGAGCGGATTACTACACTGGCAGCATCGGCAGCAGGACGGCATTTCGGCAAGGGCTTCGATGTCGACATGCAGCTCGCTGCGAAATGTCCGCTTCGATAGAGCGTTGGCTTTTATTTATTTATTTATTTTTTATTTTTTGAGGTCGACTCCGGTCAGCTGAGCTTTAGTACTGGACTCGGTGCACTAAACGGAGCGTTCAAAATAAAAAATCCCCCCAAAAAAAAAAGCCAAACAAACCAAGCAGATTAAGCGTGCTTCAGCGTCCCCATTGACATCGATATTGCAAAGCCCAGTTTCAACAACGTGCGGGTCCGTGATACTCCTTCCTCCGTGTTACGGCACATCCCATTGGTCCTACTCCTACCAAGGCTCACGAGATCACGATCGAACCTCCCCGGTGCGCACCATCCTTGTCTGGTTCGTTTCGTAACTTCCCCCAACAGCCACGACCTTGACTCGTTTTGTCTTTCACTTAGCTCTCTTACCAACTTAGCTCAACCGGTGCGTGCGCTTGCTCTCGCGGGAGGGCATCCATTGTGCAGGCGACGTTTGTTTACCCGTGCAAACGCAAACCGCATCTAGCGGGCGAGGTTCGTTCACATTGCCGTTTACAATGCTTTCATGTTCGAACCGCTCCGCTCAGCGTAGCGTATTGTTTTGGTTGAGATTTTTTACATTTTATTTTCATGTTTCACGGCGTGTAGTAGTGATCCACTAATCTCGATACGATTGGGTCGGCTATCAGCGTTTGACAGATGACAGCAAGGAACAACATGGCGCTCAACAAGATGGCGTGTACTAAATCGCTACGGCATCGGGGCTAATGCTATACTTGAAAAACTTGCTGACACCGTCGAGCAAAAGCTCGTTCGCCTGCTGGTGGTAGGGAAAAATAAAACAGGTTAACCAGATGCGGTAAAGGTTACCGGGTGGACGCAGCAGCATCCCTTCTCCGTTGTTGTCCGTTTTTTTTGGTGACCAGTGCGCACATTCGCACTGTTTTGTGCAGGCGTACCGAAGACGCAAACCGAAAACTGGCCATAATTCTATTGACTTTATAGGCCCCCTGGCGGCAAGGTGGCACGGTACAGCCAAGCGCACAAAATCCATTCGGTGTAGCCTTCTTTTCTTGTGCCCTCGTGCACACAATTCTCCCATTAAGCGGGGTGCATTACATGTTACTTTTTTTTTGGTTTTTTCCTCCCCACGTTTGGCTGTACGATCTTTTTAGTCAAGCAAGCAATAAATCATCCCATTACCATGGTACGGTGCCACGCTCTAGGTTGACGTTGACGATGGCGGTGGTATGGTTTGCTGTTTTTTTTTTTGCTTATTTTGGTTTTGTTTTTTGGTTTAGTTAATTTTAAACTTGAAAACTGAGCTTTTCCTTGACAGGCAGCCGGGGCAGGCGAGCATAAAACCGACTCGGGGGCACTCGGAAATGCCCTTCGCCCGCACCTGGCATTGTGTGTGTTTTACGGTGGATTATTTCATCCTGCGTTCCGTTGCGCGCGAAGGTGAAGGTCGTCAATGCAATGGCACTGGCGGTGCTTTCCAATCAGCAAGGCAACGTAGCCTGAAATAGTTCAAAAGGGTGTGGAGCAGTTGCTGACGCACCAGGAAATGCAATGCACCTGTTAGAAAAGCGCAGCACGTGTTTGGAGCGGACACTCGTTTGCATCGTGGCTGCTTCCACGGTGCGATGGGAAGTAACATTTCCTCGCCATTTCCAACGATTGCGTGCGCACCAAACAGCGAAGAACAAAAACCCTTTTGCCCTTGGGTTCTGAGCGTTCCAAGCGTTTGGCGAGACTTCCACCATTGTATGTTGTATGCTGTGGGAGCCCGGCTGCGATCAGCGGCGGCTAGCGAGCGATGATCGCTGCCACTCATCCCCTGCCATAGCAAAAAAGGGGTAGCCTGTTGTGGATGCGTGCGTAAAGTGGCCGTAACGGGCCGGCTAGCGGCAGATGTAATCGTTCATGTCGGTAGAATGCTGGCAACGTTCGCAACGTTCGCGACGTTACCGAACCGTCCACAGCCAGCGGCACCTACGCAATGTGAAGGTTGCGCTAATGCGCGTAACACGAAGCAAACCAGGAAGAGACGAAACACTCGATAGAATGGTACAGCAATAACATTTATTCGCACAACAACAACAACAACAACAACAAGCACAGCAAACGAAAGTGTTTCATCTTACAGGCTAACGCGGTGTGCGCAAACGGCACGAACTTACTTAAACAGCGGGCAGCAATTGCACGTATGCCCGCACACCCTAGTGTTTGGGTGGCATCTTGCCCATCGTCACGCAGCGCCGTCCATTGTACACCTTGCCCGCCGGACAGTCGGGCATCTTGAGGTTGTGCGGGTTGATCGGTGCAACAGGTGCGAGCGGTTCGCGCTGCTGCTTCTTCTGGTCGCGGGCCAGCTTACGGTCCACGCGCTTCTGCTCCTGCTCCATCTTGATCTCCTTCGAGCGTGTCCGCACCTGCTGCACCGCCTGGTCGACGCGCTGCCGGAGCGTGGTACTGCTGGTGGTTTTGGTCGTGGTTACCGTCGTCTTCTTCGCGATGAGGGACCGCCCCAGGTGGGTGTCCACCAGCGGGTGCGCCTTCGGTGGCCGACCGCTAGCGAGCGACTGCTGTTCGGCGGACGCACCATCGGAGTGGGTGGATTTGTGGACACGCGTTAACCGTGCGCTGGCCCGGCCGAATCCCGGCACCGGGCTGGCCGTGGTCGTTTCGGCGATCAAGAGTGCCAAGAGCAGCACCGTCGCCAGCATGGTGACCATCGTCCACT
>STHB01004567.1:0-16414 GCA_018908115.1 Anopheles rivulorum | reverse complement strand
CTCGGCTGATCGAACCTTCTGCCGCTTCGCGGGTCGGAGTCGGTTCCGTTACGGCGTACACTGTGCCGTGGACACCGATTGAGCTGAAGGAAGATTTCGATGAAAAAAACGATCCGCATCGCGTCGCTGGCGCTGGCCGTCACGATGGCGACGCTCGGCTGCACCGCGCAGGCCGACCAGACCACCGACAAGCTGAAGGCCACGCTGCAAGCCCGTCTCGGCAACGACGCGCCGATCAAGAGCGTGTCGAAATCGCCGGTCGCGGGCCTCTACGAAGTGAACCTCGGCACGCAGATCATCTATAGCGATGCGGCGGGCGACTACGTGCTGCTCGGCGATCTCGTCGACACCAAGACGCACAAGAACCTGACCGACGCACGCCTGTCCGAAATCAACAAGATCGACTTCGCGAGCCTGCCGTTCGCGAATGCGATCAAGGTCGTCAAGGGCAACGGCGCACGCAAGATCGCGGTGTTCTCCGATCCGAACTGCCCGTACTGCAAGAAGCTCGAGACGACGCTGCAGTCGATCGACAACGTCACCGTCTACACGTTCCTGTACCCGGTGCTGTCGCCGGATTCGACCGTGAAGTCGAAGGCGATCTGGTGCGCGACCGACCGTGCGAAGACGTGGGAGGGCTGGATGCTCGACCACCGTGCGCCGTCCGGCGCCGGTACCTGCGATACCACTGCGCTCGACAAGAACCTCGCGCTTGGCCGCGGGATGAACGTCACGGGCACGCCGACGATCTTCCTGCCGGACGGCCGCCGCCTGCCGGGCGCGGTCTCGGCCGACCAGCTCAACCAGGCGCTCGCCTCGAGCAAGTAACCGACCGACACGCCGGGCCGCATGGCCCGGCCAGCGAGGGGCGCCCGCATGATCTGCCGGCGCCTCTCTTCGTTTTCGCCGCCATATTCGACCGACCGATTGCCACGATGACCCAGCCGATCCGCTATTCGATTGCCCCGAAAGATCTTGCCGCGCACCTGTTCGAAGTGTCGGTGACGGTTACCGATCCCGATCCCGAAGGCCAGCGCTTCTCGCTGCCGGTGTGGATTCCTGGCAGCTATCTCGTGCGCGAGTTCGCGCGCAACATCGTGACGCTCGGTGCGTTCAACGACGCGGGCCGCAAGGTGCGCATCGCGAAGACCGACAAGC
Source organism: Anopheles rivulorum (assembly GCA_018908115.1). Lineage (NCBI taxonomy): Eukaryota > Metazoa > Arthropoda > Insecta > Diptera > Culicidae > Anopheles > Anopheles rivulorum. The sequence goes on along the minus strand of STHB01004567.1, from coordinate 15,256 downwards.
ATACGTGGCAGGCGGCGCCCGTGACCGGCGCGCTGACGCTGCGCTACGACGTGTATGCGTGGGACCTGTCGGTGCGCTCCGCGTATCTCGACGAATCGGGCGGCTTCTTCAACGCGACGGCCGTGTTCCTGAGCGTCGCCGGCCGCGAGGATGCGCCGTGCGAAGTCGACATCGCGAAACCGGACGGCGCGGCGTTTCGCACGTGGCGCGTCGGCACCGCACTGCCCGAGGCGCGCGGCACGAAGCGCTACGGTTTCGGCGCGTATCGCGCAGCGAACTACGACGAGCTGTCCGATCATCCGGTGACGATCGGCGAATTCGCGCTCGCGACGTTCGACGCGCACGGCGTGCCGCACGACATCGTGATCGCCGGGCGCGTGACGCAGCTCGACATGGAACGGCTGCGTACCGACCTGAAGCGCGTGTGCGAAGCGCAGATCGCGCTGTTCGAGCCGAAGTCGAAGAAGGCGCCGATGGACCGCTACGTGTTCATGACGCTCGCGGTCAGCGACGGCTACGGCGGTCTCGAGCATCGCGCGTCGACTGCGCTGATCTGCAACCGCACCGACCTGCCGGTGAAGGGGCGGCCGGAAACGACGGAAGGCTATCGCACCTATCTCGGCCTCTGCAGCCACGAGTACTTCCACACGTGGAACGTGAAGCGCATCAAGCCGGCGGCGTTCGTACCGTACGACCTCGCGCGCGAGAACTACACGTCGCTGCTGTGGCTGTTCGAAGGCTTCACGTCGTATTACGACGACCTGATGCTGGTGCGCAGCGGGCTGATGTCGCAGGACGAATATTTCGCGGCGCTGGGCCGCACGGTCGGCGGCGTGCTGCGCGGCACGGGCCGGCTCAAGCAGAGCGTCGCGGAAAGCTCGTTCGACGCGTGGATCAAGTACTACCGCCAGGACGAGAACGCGACCAACGCGATCGTCAGCTATTACACGAAGGGTTCGCTCGTCGCGCTCGCGTTCGATCTCGCGATCCGCGCGCAGACGCGCAACCGGAAGTCGCTCGACGACGTGATGCGCCTGCTGTGGCAACGCTACGGCCGCGATTTCTACCGCGGCAAGCAGGCCGGCGTCGAGGAGAACGAAGTCGACGCGCTGATCGAAGAGGCGACGGGCGTCGCGCTCGGACGCCTGTTCAACGACGCCGTGCACGGCACGCGCGACCTGCCGCTCGCCGAGTTGCTCGCGCCGTTCGGCGTGACGCTCGCACCCGATGTCGCACTCGGCGCGAACGCGAAGCCGACGATCGGCGCGCGCCTGCGCGGCGGCGCGGACTGCACGTTCGCGGCGGTCTACGAAGGCGGCGCCGCGCATCGCGCGGGGCTGTCGGCCGGCGACACGCTGATTGCTGTCGACGGGCTGCGCGTGACGGGTACGAACCTCGATGCGCTGCTTGCGCGCTACCGGCCGGGCGACAAGGTCGAAGTCCACGCGTTCCGCCGCGACGAACTGCGCACCGCGAAACTGAAGCTCGACGGCCCGGAGGTCACGCGCTACCGGCTGACCGCAGCCGCGAAGCCGGCGGCGGTCTCGAAGGCCCGGGAAGCCTGGCTGAAGGGGTGAAGGTACTGAAGCGGGTATCGGGGCGCGATCAAGGATTGTTCTGCTGCTGCAACAATCCGTCGCCCTGAACCCGCTTTTTCGCGGTCATGCGGCCACGCACAATGGGGTCACTCGCGCTACCGAAGCGCAACCCTACTGGAGCCTGACATGACGACCATTCTGCAAATCAATTCCGCTGCACGTTCGCAAGGTGCGCAATCCACGCTGCTGGCTAACGAACTGACGGCAAAGCTGCAACAATCGAATCCCGGCGCGAACGTCGTGGTTCGCGACCTGCTGGCCGATGCGCTGCCGCACCTCGACGAATCGGTGCTCGGCGCGTTCTTCACGCCGGCCGACAACCGCACCGCGGAGCAGAATGCGATCGTCGCGAAGAGCGATGCACTGATCGCCGAGTTGCAAGCCGCCGACATCATCGTGATCGGCGCACCGATGTACAACTTCGGCATCTCGTCGCAACTGAAGACGTACTTTGACTGGATCGCTCGCGCAGGCGTCACGTTCCGCTACACCGAGAACGGTCCGGAAGGCCTGATCAAGGGCAAGAAGGTCCACGTCGTGACGGCCCGCGGCGGCAAGTACGCCGGCACGCCGAACGACAGCCAGACGCCGTATCTGCGCACGTTCCTCGGCTTCGTCGGCATGACCGACGTGAGCTTCATCTTCGCGGAAGGCCTGAACCTCGGCCCGGATGCGCAAAGCGCCGCGCTGGCCAGCGCACGCGAAGCGATCGCCGCCGCGTAAGGTCGATGCGGGTGCGACGCACCCGCAGCATCACCCGATAAAAAAACGCCGCGTCCCCGAAAGGGGCGCGGCGTTTTTTTGCATGCCGGCCGGCTGCCGGCTCGAAGGAGCCGGCGCGGCGCGTCACGCGAGCGTTTCGGCCACATCCGGCAGGCGCCAGTCGATCGGTTCGCGGCCTGCATCGACCAGGTAATCGTTCGCGAGCGCGAAATGACGGCAGCCGAGGAAGCCGCGATGCGCGGACAGCGGCGACGGGTGCGGCGCCTCGAGCACGCAATGCGCGTTCGCGTCGAACAACGCGCGCTTCGCCTGCGCGTGTGCACCCCACAGCATGAACACGAGCCCGCGATGGCGGCCGGCGAGTTCGCGGATCAGCGTGTCCGTGCATTGCTCCCAGCCGCGCTTCGCGTGGCTCGCGGCCGCGCCGCTCTCGACCGTCAGCACGGTGTTGAGCAGCAGCACACCCTGGCGCGCCCACGTGTCGAGACAGCCGTGACGCGGCGTGTCGTGACCGAAATTCGCGGCGATTTCCTTGAAGATATTGCGCAGCGACGGCGGCGTGCGGACGGCCGGCGGTACCGAGAACGCGAGCCCGTGCGCCTGCGGTGTGCCGCGATCGTCGCCGTGGTACGGATCCTGGCCGAGGATCACGATCTTCACGTCGTCGGGGTTCGTCAGGCGCAGCGCGCGGAACACGTCGGTCGGGTAGACCGTCTTGCCGGCGGCGCGCTCGTCGTCGACGAAGCGGCACAGCGGCGCGTACGCGTCGCTGTCGGTGAACGGTTTCAGCACGTCGCGCCAGACGGTCGGCAGCGCGTCGAATTGCGCGGCGAGATGCGGAACATCGGCGGTAACGGGCCGCGGCGGGACTGCAGCGGCGGCTGGAACCGCCGGTTCAGCGGCTTTCTTCGCGGGTTTGCGTCCGGCCGCGGGCGCTTCGGGCGCCGGGGACGGAGTATCGGCCGGTGCCGTTTCCGGCACGGGATCGTCGAACAGCGACGCCTGTTGCGGCGCGCGGGAAGTCTTGCGGGTTGCCATGCGTGATGCGTGTTTATTGCGCGCGCAGCCGGTAGCCGCGCTGCGCCTTGCTGATGTTTTCGGGAACGAGGCCCGGCAGCGCTTGCTGCAGTTCGGCGGCGAGCGTCGCGAGCGCCGCTTCCGGGCCGTCGATCAGTTCGAGTTCGATTTCGCTGATCGGTTCGCGGCGCGTTTCGTGTTCCGCCTGGACGACGATCTCGCCGAGGTCCACCGCGGCTTCGACGGTTGCGCCGTCGATTGCGATGCGCCACAGCGTACGCGAAAAATCCGTACGGAACAGCGCAGATAGCGCGCCGGCCGCATCTTTCAGCGCGGCGGCGGCTTCCGGCACATCGCAGGCCGCGACGAGCGCGTCGATTTCGAGCGCGTCGCCGGCGACCGGCAGTTCCCATTCGTGGCGGCGATGCAGGCCGCCTTCCGCGCTGCCGACCGTCTTGAACGTCTGCAGCCAGCCCTGCGGCGCGCGCCGCACGCGCACCGCGCTCTTCGAGCGTGCCAGTGCGAGATCGGGCGTGTCGTAATAGACGTTCGCGAGCGTGATGTCGTGACCGGGTTCGCCGGTCAGCGTCTCGAAGAAGCCTCGCGCGGCGTCGGCCTGACCGGCCGGCAGCGCGAGCTTGATTTCCTTTTCGATCGCCATCAGAAGAACATCCGTGCGAGTTCCTCGCCCGGCTGCTCGGCGCGCATGAACGCTTCGCCGACGAGGAACGCGTTCACGTTCGCCGCGCGCATCGTGTCGACGTCGGTGCGCGACAGGATGCCCGATTCGGTCACGACGATCCGGTCCGCCGGAATCATGTCGAGCATGTCGAGCGTGGTCTGGATCGACGTCTCGAACGTGCGCAGGTTGCGGTTGTTGATGCCGAGCAACGGCGTCTTCAGCGTCAGCGCCTGTTCCATCTCGTCGCGGTCGTGCACTTCGACCAGCACCGCGAGGCCGAGCGAGTGCGCATATGCTTCGAGGTCCTGCATCAGCGGCGTGTCGAGCGCGGCGGCGATCAGCAGGATCGCGTCGGCGCCCATCGCGCGGGCTTCGATGATCTGGTACGCGTCGACGATGAAGTCCTTGCGCAGCACCGGCAGCGTGCAGGCCGCGCGCGCTTCTTCGAGGTAGCGGACGCTGCCCTGGAAGAATTGCTCGTCGGTCAGCACCGACAGGCATGCGGCGCCATGCGCCGCATACGAGCGCGCGATGTCGGCCGGCACGAAATGCTCGCGCAGCACGCCCTTCGACGGGCTGGCCTTCTTGATTTCGGCGATCACGGCGGCGTCGCCGGCCGCGTGCTTCGCACGCAGCGCGCCGACGAAGTCGCGCAGGTCGCGCGCCGATGCGTCCAGCTTCAGTGCCTCGAGCGGCGTGCTGCGCATGGCCGCCGCGACTTCTTCGCGCTTGACGGCGATGATTCGGTCGAGAATGTCGCTCATGGGGATTCCTGCTTGATTCGTAAGGGGAGTCAGCGCTTGAACTGCTGCGTGAAGCGCACGAGTTCGTCGACCTTCGCGCGCGCCTTGCCGCTCGCGATCGCTTCGCGGGCGAGCTGGATGCCGTCCGCGATCGACTCGGCGACGTTTGCCGCATAGAGCGCGGTGCCCGCGTTCAGCGTGACGATTTCGCGGGCGACGCCCGGCTGGTTGTCCAGCGCGCCGAGCAGCATCGTGCGCGATTCGTCGGCATTTTCCACCTTCAGCGTGCGGTTCGACACCATCTGCAGGCCGAAGTCTTCCGGATGGATCTCGTATTCGTGCACCTTGCCGTCGCGCAGTTCGCCGACGAGCGTCGCGGCGCCGAGCGACACCTCGTCCATTCCGTCCTTGCCGTACACGACGAGCACGTGCTGCGCGCCGAGGCGCTGCATCACGCGCACCTGGATGCCGACGAGGTCGGGGTGGAACACGCCCATCAGCTGGTTCGGCGCGCCGGCCGGATTGGTCAGCGGGCCGAGGATGTTGAAGATCGTGCGCACGCCGAGCTCGCGGCGCACGGCCGCGATGTTCTTCATCGCCGGATGATGGTTCGGCGCGAACATGAAACCCATGCCCGTTTCGGCGATCGACGCGGCGACCTGCTCCGACTGCAGGTCGATGTTCACGCCGAGCGCCTCGAGCACGTCGGCGCTGCCGGACTTGCTCGACACGCCGCGATTGCCGTGTTTCGCGACCTTCGCGCCGGCGGCGGCCGTGACGAACATCGATGCGGTCGAGATGTTGAACGTGTGCGAGCCGTCGCCGCCGGTGCCGACGATGTCGACGAAGTTCGAGTTGTCCTGCACCTCGACGTGGTTCGCGAATTCGCGCATCACGGTCGCGGCGGCGGCGATCTCGCCGATCGTCTCCTTCTTCACGCGCAGCCCGGTGATGATCGAGGCGGCCATCACGGGCGACAGGTCGCCACGCATGATGAGCCGCATCAGGTGCAGCATTTCGTCGTGGAAGATCTCGCGGTGTTCGATCGTGCGCTGCAGCGCTTCCTGCGGGGTAATCGTCATCGTGAGGCTCCCGTCAGGCGGCTTGCGCGGCCGCGGCGCGGGCCAGCTTCAGGAAATTCTCGAGCAGCGCATGACCGTGCTCGGACAGGATCGATTCCGGGTGGAACTGCACACCCTCGATCGGCAGCGTCTTGTGGCGCACGCCCATGATCTCGCCGTCGTCGGTCCACGCGGAGACTTCGAGGCAGTCGGGCAGCGATTCGCGCTCGATCGCGAGCGAGTGGTAGCGGGTGACGTCGAAATGCTTCGGCAGGTCGGCGAACACGCCGAGGCAGTCGGTTTCGATCCGGCTCACCTTGCCGTGCATGATGGTTGCCGCGCGTACGACGCGGCCGCCGAACGCTTCGCCGATCGCCTGATGGCCGAGGCAGACGCCGAGGATCGGCTTCTTGCCCGAAAACTCGCGCAGCACGTCGAGCGTGATGCCCGCGTGTTGCGGATTGCTCGGGCCCGGCGACAGGCAGATCGCGTCGGGATTCAGGCGGGCGATCTCGTCGAGCGTGATTTCGTCGTTGCGGTAGGTCCGCACGTCCTCGCCGAGTTCACCGAAGTACTGGACCAGGTTGTAGGTAAACGAGTCGTAGTTGTCGATCATGAGCAGCATGGTCAGTCTCCGGTCAGAAGTCGCTATCGAGGCCGTCCTGGACCTGTTCGGCCGCACGCAGCACCGCGCGCGCCTTGTTCTCGGTCTCTTGCCATTCGGATTCGGGCACCGAATCCGCGACGACGCCGGCCGCCGCTTGCACATACAGGTTGCCGTTGTGGATCAGCCCCGTGCGGATCGCGATCGCGAGATCCATCTCGCCCGAGAACGACAGGTAGCCGACCGCGCCGCCGTACAGCCCGCGCTTGACCGGTTCGAGCTCGTCGATCAGTTCCATCGCGCGTACCTTCGGCGCGCCGGACAGCGTGCCGGCCGGGAACGTCGCGCGCAGCACGTCGTAGTTCGTCATGCCGGGCTTCAGCTTGCCTTCGACCGAGCTGACGATGTGCTGCACGTGCGAGTACTTCTCGATCACCATCTTGTCGGTCACCTGCACCGAGCCGATTTCCGCGATGCGGCCGACGTCGTTGCGCGCGAGGTCGATCAGCATCACGTGCTCGGCAATTTCCTTCGGATCGTTGAGCAGCTCGGTCGCGAGCTCCGCATCGCGCTCGGGCGTGTTGCCGCGCGGACGCGTGCCGGCGAGCGGGCGGATCGTCACGATCTGGTCTTCGCCGCGCTTTTCCTGGCGCACCAGGATTTCCGGCGACGCGCCGACCACGTGGAAATCGCCGAAGTTGTAGTAGTACATGTAGGGCGACGGGTTCAGCGAACGCAGCGCGCGATACAGAGACAGCGGATTGTCGCGATACGGCTTCGTCAGCCGCTGGCCGACCTGGATCTGCATCAGTTCGCCGGCCGCGATGTATTCCTTCGCCTGGCGCACGGCGGCCAGATAGTCGTCCTTCTTGAACTCGCGGAACGTCTCGGTGCGCACGCTCGCCGACGTGACGGGCGGCTGCACGGTCGTGCGCAGGCGCTGCTTCAGCTCGCGCAGGCGCTGTTTCGCCTTCGCATACGCTTCGGGCTGGCCCGGGTCCGCGTAGATGATCAGGTACAGCTTGCCGGCGAGGTTGTCGATGACCGCGACTTCCTCGGTCAGCAGCAACTGGATGTCGGGCAGGCCGAGATCGTCGCGCGGCGCGGTGTTCGCGAGCTTCTTCTCGATATAGCGCACCGCGTCGTAGCCGAAGTAGCCGGCGAGACCGCCGCAGAAGCGCGGCAGGCCCGGGCGCTGCACGACCTTGAAGCGCGCCTGGAACGATTCGATGAACTGGAACGGGTCGCCGTCGTGCGTCTCGACGACCTGGCCGTCGCGCACGACTTCCGACACGCCGTTGCGGGTGCGCACGAGCGTACGGGCGGGCAGGCCGATGAACGAGTAGCGGCCGAAACGTTCGCCGCCGACCACCGATTCGAGCAGGAACGAGTTGGCGCCTGCGCGTTCGGGCTGGGCCAGCTTCAGGTAGAGGGACAGCGGCGTTTCGAGGTCGGCGAGGGCTTCCGCGATCAGCGGGATGCGGTTGTAGCCTTCGTTCGCGAGCGATTGGAATTCGAGTTCGGTCATGTTCCGGTCCTGTTCGGGACGAGCGGCGCGTGCGCCAGGGATCACTTGACGCTGCGCGGGTTGCCGTCGGCGAAAGGGCGGTCGAACGAGAAGTGCCTGTTGCCGGCCGGCACTCCGGGCGTGAACGTCGCGAGCCTGCGGCCGATCCTGAACGCAAGCGTTCGGACGCGGTGGAACTCGAGGTGGTGCGACGATCGGCGCGCGGATGCGCAGCGAGATAAAAAACGGCGCTGAAGACGTGCTTCAGCGTACCTCATCGAAGAGGTTAGCGCGACCAGCGACGCCAGGGCCAGGCTCCCCGGTCGATGCTGCTCAGACTCCGTTTTTTATTCAGAAACATGCAGATGGAAGAAATAATCAGAGGGTTGGCCGGCCGGCGTTGTGCGCGGAAATTGCGCGAGCAGCGACCAGCAACGAATCGACTATACCATCCGAATTTATCGTTTGTATAGCTTTGCCGTGGTTGTAGCCGTACGGCACCGTCAGCGTCGCCATCCCGGCCGCGCGGCCTGCCAGCGCATCGTTTTCCGAGTCGCCGATCGCGACCGCCGCGTCCGGTGCGACGCCGAGCGCATCGCAGGCCGTCAGCATCGGCAGCGGATCGGGCTTCTTGCGCGCGACGCTGTCGCCGCCCAGCACGATGCCGAAGCAGTCGGCCAGCCCGTATTGTTCGAGCAGTTCCACCGCGAAGCGGTGCGGCTTGTTCGTCACGCACGCGAGCCGGATGCCGGCCGCGCGCAGCGCGTCGAGCCCGGCGGCCACGTCCGGATAGAGGCGCGTGTGGCGGCCGTTGATCTTCGCGTATTCGGTCTGGTAGATCGCCAGCGCGTCGTCGAAGCGCGCATGCGCTTCGTCGGCCGGGAAGCGCGGCTTCAGCACGCTCTGGATCAGGTGTTCGGAGCCCTTGCCGACGTAGCCGATCACTTCGTCGCGCGACGTGGCCGGCGCGCCGAGCTGCGCAAGCATCCCGTTCAGGCCGGCCGTGAAATCGTCGGCCGTGTCGACCATCGTGCCGTCGAGGTCGATCAGCGCCGCATCGATGCGCGGTGCGGTGAAGCGGATCGGGGCGGCGTCGGTCGCGGCCCCGGCCGGCGCGTGGCCGGCGAACGACGATTCGGCCACGGCGTCAGCTCCGCTCGACGGTGGCGAGCGCCGCGCGCATCTCGTCGATCACCTTGCGGTAGTCGGGCTTGCCGAAGATCGCCGAACCCGCGACGAACGTGTCGGCGCCGGCCGCCGCGATTTCCGCGATGTTGTCGGTCTTCACGCCACCGTCGACTTCGAGCAGGATTTCGCGGCCCGTGCGCTCGGTGTACGCGTCGATGCGTGCACGTGCTTCGCGCAGCTTGTTCAGCGTCTCCGGAATGAACGACTGGCCGCCGAAGCCCGGGTTGACCGACATCAGCAGCACGAAGTCGAGGCGATCCATCACGTGGTCGAGATAGTTCAGCGGCGTGGCCGGGTTGAACACGAGGCCGGCCTTGCAGCCGTGGTCGCGGATCAGCGACAGCGTGCGGTCGATGTGATCCGAGCCTTCCGGGTGGAAGCTGATCAGGTTCGCACCGGCCTTCGCAAAATCGGGCACGATCCGGTCGACCGGGCGCACCATCAGGTGCACGTCGATCGGCACCTGCACGTGCGGGCGGATCGCCTCGCAGACGAGCGGGCCGATCGTCAGGTTCGGCACATAATGGTTGTCCATCACGTCGAAGTGGATCCAGTCGGCGCCGGCGGCGACCACGTTGCGGACTTCTTCGCCGAGCCGTGCGAAATCGGCCGACAGGATGCTGGGAGCGATGCGGAATTGAGTCATGACAGGGGACCGGGGACGGTGCGGCGCAAAACCGCCATTCTACCGTCCGGCGACCCGGTGCGCGGCGGCAGGCCGTGCGGTTGCGGCCCGATTGCGCATAGAATGCCGAACCAATGCGGCGCGCCCGCGGCCCGGCCGCTCGAGTCGGCGCGCGCGGTCACCTACATCGGAAACACCATGAGTCAGTATCAGTTCACCGTTTCGGTGAAAACCAGCTACTTGCCGGAACAATCCGACCCCGATCACCGTCAATACGCATTCGCGTACACGCTGACCATCCGCAACACGGGACAGGTCGCGGCGCAGCTGATCGCACGTCACTGGATCATCACGGACAGCGAAAGCCACGTGCAGGAAGTGAAGGGCCTCGGCGTCGTCGGGCACCAGCCGCTGCTGCAGCCGGGCGAGCACTTCGAATACACGAGTTGGGCCGTGATCGCGACGCCGGTCGGCACGATGCGTGGCGCCTACTTCTGCGTGGCGGAAGACGGCGAGCGTTTCGAGGCGCCGGTCGACGAGTTCGCACTGCATATGCCGCGCACGCTGCATTGAGCGTGCGAAGCGCGTCAGCGCGGCTGGCGGTCGTTGTTGCTGCGGGCGTGCTTCTTTCTGCCCGACGACGTCCACACGACGATGAAGATCAGCAGGGCAAGCGCTACGAAGGCTTCGAGCGCGAAGATGAGCATCGGATATTGGTCGAGAAAATCTGACATGGCGGTTTCCATCAAGAACGGACATTGTATGTGGTTTGGGCCCCGGTTGGCCGGGTGGGTGGCAGCGGCTGCTGCGGCGGCGCTGCTTGCCGCGTGCGGCAGCGCACCGACGCGGACGTCGTCGCTGAAGCCGCCGACCGGCGCGGCGATCGTGCCGGGGCAGATCGCCGCGAAGCGGCTCACGCCGGTCGCGTGGCAGCAGGTGCCGGGCTGGCAGGACGATTCGCTGATCGGCGCGACGGCCGCGTTGCGGCAGAACTGCGTGCGGCTCGCGCGCCAGCCGGCCTGGTCGCGTGCCTGCGCGGCCGCCGACCGGCTCGACGAGCTCGACGTCAGCAGCGCCCGCGCATTCTTCGAAACGTATTTCACGCCGTTCCAGCTCGCGAATACCGACGGGACGCTCGACGGGCTCGTGACCGGCTATTACGAGCCGCTGCTGCATGGTTCGCGCGTGCGCCGCGGCCCGTATCAGTACGCACTCTATCGCTGGCCTCCCGGCTATCGCGCGGGCGCTGCGCTGCCGGTGCGCGCGCAGCTCGAGCGTGCGGGCATCCTGAACGGCAACGAACTCGTGTGGGTCGACGATCCGATCGAGGCGTTCTTCCTGCAGGTGCAGGGCTCGGGGCGCGTGCTGCTCGACGACGGTTCGGTGATGCGGGTCGGCTTCGGCGGCACCAACAACCAGCCGTACCGTTCGATCGGCAAGTGGCTGCTCGATCGCGGCGAGCTGACGCCCGCCCAGGCGACGATGCAGGGTATCAAGGCGTGGGCGAAGGCGAACCCGACCCGTGTCGACGCGTTGCTCGACACGAATCCGCGGTTCGTGTTCTTCCGCGACATGCCGACCAAGGAAGATGCGCCGCATGGTGGCGCGGACGGTCCGATCGGCGCGCTCGGCGTGCCGCTGACGCCGGAGCGTTCGATCGCGGTCGATCCGTCGTCGATCCCGCTCGGCACGCCCGTGTTCCTGCAGACCACGCGTCCGCTGACGAATACGCCGATGAACCGGCTCGTGTTCGCGCAGGATACGGGTTCGGCGATCAAGGGCGGCGTGCGGGCCGACTATTTCTGGGGGCTCGGCGACGATGCGGGCGATCAGGCCGGCCGGATGAAGCAGGTCGGCCGGATGTGGCTGCTGTTCCCGAATTCGTGATGTACGGCGGCTGAGTTAGCCGCGCGTGCGCGATAGCGCTGGAGTTCGATGCGCAGTGCCTGGCGTGATGCGCCGGGCCGTGCCCGAGACGAAACAGCCCGATCGGTTTTGGCCGATCGGGCTGTTTTCATTTGGCGCTGCGGATTGGCTGCTTCGCGCGGGCGAGGCCCTGGCGTCAGCCCTTGCGCTTGTCGACGACGCGGCGCGCCTTGCCGACCGAGCGCTCGATCCCGTTGACGGGCAGCACGTTGATCACGGCCGTCACGCCGATCAGCGACTTGATGTCGTACGCGAGCGCCTGTTTTGCCGCGTGGATCGCCGCCGTATCGGGCGCGGTCTCGGGGCAGGGCTCGACGTTGAGCGTCAGCACGTCGAGCGGGCCTTCCTTTGTCAGCACGATCTGATAGTGCGGCGCGAGCGCACGCTGCTTGAGCAACAGCTCCTCGATTTGCGTCGGGAACACGTTGACGCCGCGCACGATCATCATGTCGTCCGACCGGCCGGTGATCTTCTCCATCCGGCGCATCGTGCGGGCGGTGCCCGGCAACAGGCGCGTGAGGTCGCGGGTGCGGTAGCGGACGATCGGCAGCGCTTCTTTCGTCAGCGACGTGAACACGAGCTCGCCAAGTGCGCCGTCCGGCAGCACGGCGCCGGTTTCAGGATCGATGATTTCCGGATAGAAGTGGTCTTCCCAGATGGTCGGGCCGTCCTTGGTCTCGACGCATTCGGACGCCACGCCAGGCCCCATCACTTCGGACAGCCCGTAGATGTCGACGGCGTCGATGCCCATGCGCTGTTCGATCGCGACGCGCATGTCGTTGGTCCACGGTTCCGCGCCGAAGATGCCGATGCGCAGCGAACTCTGCACGGGGTCGAGGCCCTGGCGTTCGATTTCATCGGCGATCGACAGCATGTAGCTCGGCGTGACCATGATGATGTCGGGCCGGAAATCCTGGATCAGTTGCACCTGCTTCTCGGTCTGACCGCCGCCGAACGGGATCACGGTCAGCCCCGCGCGTTCGGCGCCGTAGTGCGCACCGAGCCCGCCAGTGAACAGGCCATAGCCGTAGCTGATGTGCACCTTGTCGCCACGGCGCGCACCGGCGGCGCGGATCGAGCGCGCGACCAGATTCGCCCACGTGTCGATGTCGCCGGCCGTATAGCCGACGACTGTCGGCTTGCCGGTCGTACCCGATGACGCGTGGATGCGCGAGATCTGGTCCTGCGGCACCGCGAACATCCCGAACGGATAGCTGTCGCGCAAGTCGCCTTTCGTCGTGAACGGGAAGCGCGACAGGTCGGCGAGCGTCTTCAGGTCGTCCGGATGCACGCCCGCGTCGTCGAACTTGCGGCGATAAACGGGCGAGTGGTCATACGCATGCCGGAGCGACCACTTGAGGCGTTCGAGCTGCAGCGCGGTCAGCTCGTCGCGTGAGGCGGTCTCGATCGGCTCGAGCGGTAGCGGGGTAGTCATGCATGTCTCCAGTGTTTTTTATGTGCGAGCCGTCGACGTCAGCGGTCTTCCGGGATGACCGTGCCCTTGATCTGGGCGGATTTGCCGCGAAACATCGCGACCGTTTCGCCCGTCTGGTTCGTGACGCGGATGTCGTAGATGCCTTGGCGGCCGGCGCGCGCCTGTTCGATCGCCTCGGCCGTCAGCTCGTCACCGCCGTGCACCGGGCGCAGGAATTCGATCGAGCAGCCGGCCGCGACCGTGTTCAGGTTGTACGAGTTGCACGCGAATGCGAAGGTCGAATCGGCGAGCGTGAAGATGATCCCGCCGTGGCAGGTCTGGTGCCCGTTCAGGAATTCGGGCCGCACGCGCATCTGCAAGCGGGCGTAGCCGGCGCGGACTTCGGCGATTTCCATGCCGAACGCGCGGCTGCATGCATCGGCATCGTACATGGCCTGCGCCGTGGCGCGGGCCAGCGAATCGGGATCGAGCGTGGCGGTGGCGTTCGTCATGTCAACGCCCCTCGAAGCGCGGCGCGCGCTTCTCGATGAATGCCTGCACCCCTTCCGCGTAGTCGTGCGACTGGCCGAGCTTGCGCTGAAGGTCGCGTTCCTGGTCGAGTTGCTGGTCGAGCGTGTTCGTGACGCTGTCGCGCATCGATTGCTTGATCGACGCGATCGCGAGCGTCGGCTGCTGCGCGAGTTGGGTCGCGAGCTGACGGACTGTCGCGACAAGTGCGTCGTCGTCGACCGCGCGCCAGATCAGGCCCCATTGCTCGGCCTGTTCGGCGCCGAGCTTGTCGCCGGTCAGCGCGAGCCCCAGCGCGCGTGCCATGCCGACGCGTTGCGGCAGGAACCACGTGCCGCCCGAATCCGGGACGAGCCCGATCTTGACGAAGGCCTGGATGAAACTGCTCGAGCGGGCGGCGAACACGAGATCGCAGGCGAGCGCGAGATTCGCGCCGGCGCCGGCCGCCGTGCCGTTGACGGCAGCGATCACCGGAATCGGCAGACGCTGCAGGCGGCGGATCAGTGGATTGAAGTGCTCGTCGATCAGCGTGCCGAGGTCGGTGGACGCGCCCGGCGTGAAGTCGAGGTCGGCCAGGTCCTGGCCCGCGCAGAAGCCGCGCCCCGCACCCGTCAGAATCAGCGCGCGTGTGCCGGCTGCTTCGACTTCATCGAGCACCAACTGCAGTTCGCGATGCATCGCCCGCGTGAAGCTGTTCAGCTTGTCGGGGCGGTTGAGGGTGATCGTGGCCACGCGCGCGGCGTGATCGATATCCAGCTGAATCGCCTGATAGGACATGCAGTGTCTCCTTCATGACTTCGTTATAGGCGCGCGGCGGGTCGGTTACACACGTTCGATCGCGATCGCGATGCCCTGGCCGACGCCGATGCACATCGTACAGAGCGCAAAGCGGCCGCCCGTACGCTCGAGTTGATGAAGCGCCGTGGTCACGAGCCGCGCGCCCGATGCACCGAGCGGGTGGCCCAGCGCAATTGCGCCGCCGTTCGGGTTCACGCGCGGATCGTCGTCGGCGACGCCCAGCATGCGCAGCACGGCGAGGCCCTGCGACGCGAACGCCTCGTTCAGCTCGATCACGTCGAACTGGTCGATCGTCATGCCGAGCTGGCGCAGCAATTTCTGCGTGGCCGGCGCCGGGCCGATACCCATCACGCGCGGTTCGACGCCGGCGGTTGCCATGCCGACGACGCGCGCGCGACGGCGCAGGCCATACTGGTCGGCGGCCTGCGCATTGGCGAGCAGCAGCGCGCACGCGCCGTCGTTGACGCCTGACGCATTGCCGGCCGTTACCGAGCCGTCCGGACGCACGACGCCCTTCAGCTTCGCGAGTGCTTCGAGCGACGTTTCGCGCGGATGTTCATCGCGCGAGACGACGAGGGCGTCACCTTTCTTCTGCGGAATCGTGACCGCGACGATTTCGTCGGCCAGCGTGCCGTCCTGCTGCGCCCGCGCGGCCTTCTGCTGGCTGCGCAGTGCGAACAGGTCCTGGTCGGCACGGCTGATGTTGTAGTCGACCGCGACGTTCTCGGCCGTCTCCGGCATCGAGTCGACGCCGTACAGCTGTTTCATCAGCGGATTGACGAAGCGCCACCCGATCGTCGTGTCGAAGATGTCGGCCTGGCGTGCGAATGCGCTCGCGGCCT
>STHB01004555.1:0-16417 GCA_018908115.1 Anopheles rivulorum | reverse complement strand
TTCTTGATTTTAACACTTAAACCTATCAAGCTACCAAGCGTATTAAGCGTTTATTTTAAAAAGCAATTTTTAGGCAATTTCGAAGTGTACAATTCAACTTTACCATGTTTTTCATACTATTGGATAAATTTGTAAATTTCATATCTGACCGACATGAGAAAAATTTAACTCCAAAAATAAATGTGTTGGAAATGAAGCGTTTCATTCAAAATCACTAATCTGTTAGTTCTAGTGTTGAAAATGTTTAAGCTGGCAGTTAAAAATAGACAATTAATAAAATCATGATTGTTGGTCAATTAATCTTAAAACATTTTTGAAAGATGAGAGATTCAAACACTCGCTGAGAGCGAAATATTAATCCTCGTGATATAGACTCAGAGTCATTCATTTGATTCAAAGAGTCATTTGGGTACAATAATGTGAATCATTTTCACCCGATGCTGTTTCATAATTTGTTGTAGTTCAAATGCTGTTATGTATTACAATTTATAAAAAAATCCATCTATACTTCAAGTTACTACCGTAAAGTAACACTTTATTCATTTTCGTTCGTGAATTTCTGAGGATCCTTTGAATCATAAAAAGAGAACATTATCAGTAGCTAAGCGTATTACTAGGACAATTTGTCACAAAAGTAAATCGCTCCACTTTGAAAGTTTCTCATTATTAATGCTTCCGGAAGTACTCCCTTCTGGCTATTGCAGACTGTCCCATCTGTTAAACAACTCAATTGGAAACGATAGCAATTCTGTGTCCCCCTCTTTCACATGCCACTACAATATCGCGTTTACCACCAACCCCACACTAGGTCAATTTACTAGCTTTAAATGGGTTTGAACACTAAAAGTTAATTGCATGGCAAACCGAATAAAACTATTTTCGCTTCACTCACGCACGCAATCACACCGAATGAGTCATGAAAGTTTGTGTACATGTTGTCCATTTGTCCCTTTCCCGGTGTCCCCCAATAAAAACGGCTCATCAGAAGAATTGTCACCCCCGGACCACCCGAAAGGCGCATAATCTCAATCAAGCTCCGATTACAGTTCGAACATGTATCAACATGGTTTATCCCCAAAACGGGAGAAAAACACCAGCCCATACATACACACACTTACCAGTGTCGCATCTTTCGCATGTTGGTTTTCATCCGGACATGATGGGAGTAAAAGACGGTCCCCCCCCCCCACTCTCACCCGGTTCCACTTTCTTCCCTTCATTACCCACTGCATGAATGACTTCTTCCGGGAGGAGAGAATATGTGTATTCCGGTATCCCGATGAGTTAGACTCCGGCAAGTTAGACCAAAATGGAATAGTTTGTTTCTTCTTTTCCCCTTAACTGTGACTCAAAACCAGTCAAATGCAGCTCAACCGAAACGCACAGTGTTTGACACTTTGGCCGGGAAAAAGTCACCCTCCCCGAACCACGAACGCTCGGGATTCGGTCGTGCAGCTGTGTCGATCCCACTCCAAGCAAGATGTCATCAGGCAACTTGGGGGGCCAACTATGCCTGGCCGTGTCGTATTTTGGCTTTGGAAACACCCTTGGGTGAGCATGAACCCCGGCAGAAGGAAGCGGACATTCACATCTCTCGCACATCACAGGATAAGTACGTGAACTTCCGCTCCGACATCCGTCTGGCCGGAGACGACAATTCCACGGCAAGGAGTCGGAGTCATTCCACAGCAGGAGGCTGGCAGCACGCTGTCTGCCAAATCGCCCACACAGCGGTGTAACACACCATTTGCCCGACATCGAGTGCCGGGAGTGGGAGAAAAAATTTATTACAATTTATTTTGATACGAAAATGACAAGTGCCATCGCAGTTGTATAAATTTTATTGCATGTTTCGCGATAAACAAAATAAATGCCCTCCTTAGGGGTGGGCGGGCATCCCAAAACACTTTAGCAGTATGTTCGGGCAGAAAAAGCCCACGGCCAGGACTGGGCTCCGGGGGTGGCATCAGTCAATATGAGGGTAATCTTTCTTGTTTAAGGGTACGTTAAGAAGCTGAAAGATATTTCCTTTTTGGGGGCGTTTTTTTTTTTGGACAAAAAATGTGGGCATGTTTGATGAAAATAAGTTACAATTTCTTTGTTTGCGTATGGTTGCAGTGCAGCAGCTTCTCGCTCACACAAAAATGCTTCAATATTCGACTACAAGGCAAAGTACACGTACACGGTAAAGTTTGGATGGATGAGTGTGACTTCGCATTTGAGACCCAATCACTTGGATATGGTTTTCATCTTGTTCATTCACTTTTTTTATTTTCCATTTTTTTTCGCTAATGCTTCGGAAAGAGTGTGCCGTACACCATCATAAATGGCAATGAGCCCAATCCATCATCATCATCATCATAGTGGTGATATTCATGGGCTTTTCGAGACGGAAACATTCATCCATCTCGCATGAAAGTGCTCTACGATTCTTGCCAGCAAACTGTCTCTCCCTGGGGTTGCTGCTTTATGAGTCATGTTTTTGTTTAGGATTGTGTCGGGATGTTGTTTTTTTGTGCACACGTCGTCACAATTTGACTTTTCTTTTTGGTGTGGCTTGCTTTCTTATGGCGCGTGCACGAGTGAAAAAATGAGAGCGAAAAAATCTACCAAAAATTAGATCTTATTTGTCAATGGAAGTCAACCGTCGATGTGATGGCTCTTCGGGTAAGATTCGTTCATCCCTCTTTCAAGTACTATGCGCAACACCACAATGGCACCTTTATTGTTGTGCTTTAACACACACACACACACACACACACACACACACGCCACGCAGTTGCATGTCCGCCATTAGCCCAAAGTGTTGCCATCCCTTAGCCACGTGGCCACGTGCCAAGGGCCGTCGGTTTTAATCCGCGTGAATAAAGGTCACTCTTTTCCACAAAATTCATCACCATCCCGCCCCAATCCGGTGCTTTGCTTGATTCAAATTGAACCCGCAAATTATTCAATTGATTGTAAAAGGCGATAAATGTAGGCTTCCCGAATTATGGTGACAGTGCCGGAGAAGTGAAAACTGTTTCCGTTTCGAGTTTTCCGATTTTATGCTAGTCTCACGGTGACACGAAACAGAACGCAATATGATCCAATGGTGCCAGTCAGAATGTCTTTGGAGTTCTTTCGATTGATACTAACAAAACGATGTGCAATTGAGTCAATACGATTTTTAAGGTCCTTACAGATTGCACACCCGACGAAACGCAGCTGGATGGATGACAATGAATGAGTTGATCTATTTATTTTATTTAGTTATTTCATTGCTTTAGTCATCGGTCAGAAGCAGCCTCTATAACATTAAACAAAACTAAAATTGTTAAAAAGCAATGAATTGGACATCGAAGTGTACTACAGAGCAGTAATACGGAAGAGTTGTCAAACATAGTAGAAGTTAAGTTTAATCAACTGAACTGTTAGCAAAAATCTAGTGCGGTGTAGCATTTGGCTGTTTAAGGAATTAGATAAACATTATTGAAGCATTGAAAAAAATTAAATTATGCTGAGAAAAAATGCATTCAGGCAGTTTATTCATCAATAAAATATTAAAAAAAATGAAATTATTATATTAAAATATTGAATATTACACAAAACTTACAATAAAAAAAAATTCCAAATGGCTGCAAATTTAAAATAATTATAGAAAAGCTGGTGTAGAATAATTTAAAGCAAATAAAATTTTAAATTTTCATGCAACTCATCGCCTTCAATGGGCTTTTCGTTTAATTTTCCATGTTGTTGTGTGTGTGTTTTTTTTTGCATTTGCTGCACATAATAAACTCATACAATGTTCACTGCCCATTGTGCCGTCGATAGTATTTTCAAGCGTCCTATCGGTACAACGTATCGGCGTTATTGGTTGGCGCACGCCATCGTCAGGCCGATGCGACCGATTGGTCACCCCGGTTCAATACAATCGACCCAGAAGAATCCTGCCGTGATGCTGGTGCACTAGAACCGAACGAACAAAACCATGACTTGACACATATTCTCATTGTTGCCGGCGGGGGACAATTTCTGGCAAATCGATCGACTCGTACCACGTCAACAGCTTCCCCGACTTGGAGCAACAGTTTCCTGTCCCGATGCACCGGTTCGTGGCCTTTCGGGTTTTTGAAATGCATCGATGCCGTTCCGATGCAGCGGAAACATGAAAAACACTATCGAGAGGGTGGGAACGTGCAACCCGCCGAGTGTGGCGTGGGTGGCGTTGACAACCGGTGCAATCTTTCGTCAGCTGGCTGGCTGGTTGGCTGGCAAGCACAATGCGCTTTGTGTGCTTTTTGTATCTGCGGTTGATTCGTTACTGACGGGCAGGCGGAACCACTTTATCTGTCTGGCTGCGCCGGTGGACACTGGCTGCTGGTTGCTGGGAGTACTGCATCGACACAAACCGTTATTGGGTGTAGCAATTATCAAACAATAGCAGATGCACAAATTTCGTTGCTATTGAAATCTGGTTGTCGAAGCCAAGAGTGTCACCAGTCCATGTGGCGTTGGTTGGTACGAAATGAAATGCTTTGTAGTTTTGATGTGTACAAGGTATGAACTTTTTTATTGCCAGCAGAAGCAAGGATAGCATTGGATAAACGGTAGGACCGATAAGGTTTAGCTGTTGATGGTTTCTGGAAAATCTGTCAATCTATTGATTTTTGATACACGAAACTATTTTTTACTAAAAGTGAAATTCGATTGAAGGCAATTCAATTGCAGAATCATTAGTGAAAGAAGGCATAAACGATAAAAAATTAATAAAAACCAAGAAAAGAATTCAGGATCCCACAACCCTAAGTAGGATGATAGTGAACACAAGAATGTGATACCAAGACATGTTCGCAGAAAAGGGCAAAAAAGGCGAAGAGTTGCAACCCAATTTTGAGGTAATGCCTTAGCATCAGGACATTGCCATATCAGCCACCGAATGATGCAAAGTGAACTGAATCTTCTCATATAAAAAGTATAAAAAGTTAAAAGGCACTGGATAAATGAAGTGGAAAAAAGTAACCCAAATCATGAATTTCGTAAAGAAACACTGGATTGAATTTAAGAATGTACCGAAATTCCAAATAAATTCCAATAACCTAAATCAAGCCAACAACAAAACGAGAATATGATTCCTAGAAGTAGAAAGACAAATTTAGAAATATGTGACTATGGACCGTGAAACAGAAATATGGACATTGAAAGAGGTCTGTGAAACACATTTAACATAAAAAGAAAAATAATAGTGAAAATTTTAAAATTTCACTACAAGTAAATACAAAAACTAGTTTTGTGAAGATGAAAAGCACAAACCAAACATGTAAATAATACTTACACCAGAAATAAATGAAAAAAGCGGAAATTAACAAAAGATGAACGTGTAATGAATGAAAACAAACAAAAGATAATATTTAAAAGGTAGTATTTTTTAAAACACTATAAAAAGGAGAAAATTATATTTGATCCTTTGGGGATTTCGTCCACTTTTGATGCCTCATAAAACAGTTTGGGTAACTTTGATAGACAAGTATTGATTTTCTTTCAAATAATGCTTGAAGCACCCCATGTTAAGAGAGAACGTATTGTTTATTGTTTAGAACTAATTGATGTAAACACTTGTTTAATTGAAATTTAGATTTTCGACGGATTGTGATAACTGCATTTCCTTTAAATCAATGGTTTGGCGTTTCTGCATCAATTAAAATGTAAAATAAACTAAAGAATTTCAAATGTAACTATTGTTTTAACTCGTCATAGTTAAATACTTTATATTGCAACCCTATGTCACCGTTGCAACAACATTGTGAATCTGTCACGATGGGTTTTTAAATCATTACAAAATAAGACGTAATGTTTATTGGATTTTAAGTTGTAAAAGCTATTGGTGTCCTTAACTACCGGTAAATGTTTCATGTTTTACACTAACAAGCTTAAATCATCCAGTCCATCCAATCCGCTATTGCCGACGAAAAGTAGCAAACCAACGGCTAAAGGGAGCCGCTTTTGGAGGTTTTTTAATGGACTTCGCAATCCAGCAGCCAGCATCATCAAATGGGTACAAAAATTGGCAACGATAAAGCACATACACACACACATATATATACAACAAAAAAGTACACTCGGAGTTTCAACGGCAGGAGTACGACGGGTACACCGTCGAAGCCCTCGGGTTGCTTTCTAGGGGTTTCGAGGTTGCCTTTGACGCAGAAAATTCCCTTTTTCAATTAAATGCACTGAGAACTGGTGCACATGTTTAATGGACTGTTAAAATCACCCTCCGGAAGCAGCCCGGACGCGAGCACCCAGAAGGGTCCCCCGTCTGCGGCAGGCGGACACGGAGACAGGCGCAAAAAAAGCAACATTATGTATCGGGTGGGCCAACCATTTGCCAACATTTGTGCTGGGGTACGGCGATGGGATGGGATAGTTTACGCCGCCCGGACCGGCAACGGCACACCCAGGACGGATGCAAAGGCAACAGTGCCGGCGGGCTTTCGCAAATGCGACTTCCGATGTGGAATGCCACGTATCAGGAACGGCACGAAGATGAAACTGGATGGGCTGAAGGAAAGAACAAAAAAAAAACATAACCATGAGAAGCTGGCCGAATGTTGCCGGAGAAGCGTTCTCTGTGTTACCGTTAGCGATGGAAAGTGCACTGTTGCCGTTCATGTTTAAGGAGCACAAATTAATGGAAGCAGTTGCAGTTTGGGAAAAATACTGCACAAACAAAAAAGACTCCTTTAGCGAGTAAAATGTGAAATAAATTATAGCAAATCATCACAAAATCGAACAACATCCATCGAATGTTGCTTTGGCAAATGTACTCCGGCGTAAATGCGTAATTTGGGGGTGGCACTCAATTAACGACCGCACTGATCGGTACTGCTCCACCCTTCCGGGATGTTAAACCGAACCCACCGAGATGGCGGATATGTTGACGAATGGTAAAATTAAATTTTGGCAACATTTGGCAACGTTTTCGCTGGGCTTTACACTCCCCATGCTGGCGAGGCAGGCGGGCGTGGGAAGTTGACGTACATGTGCAGGGTACAACATGCGTCCCATGGCGATTGCTCGAGTGGCAATCAGTAGCAAAGTGTAGTGGGAAAGGTGGCCAAATGGCCAAGAGAAAACGCCCCACGGTACTGGGAAACAAAGCTCATATCTTCTGCATGTCGTTAATGGGTGAGATGACAGTGCACGATGGGCAGTGAGATGATGCAAGTAAGGACAAAAGTTTGGTATAAGTACACCGAGAATATTTAATTTTATTGTAATTGAAAAAAATAATTTAATAAATTTGTAATTCGTACAAAAATGCTCCAAGTATTGGTCGTTTTCGAGATTATTAAAAGGATACTAATTTAAATCAGTCAATTGGTATCATTTTCATTGGCAAGTATACACGATTATAGAAAGTTCAAGATTATATTGAAAACAATAATAGAAAATCATAAAAATTCTGAAAAATCCTATTAAATAATATGAACAATTAAGGTTTATATCTGTATATCAAAATGCAAAACATTTTGAGGCAACTTATTTAAAAGAAAACAAAAGAAAGAAGTATAAAATAGAGGGCGGCCCGGTGGTGTATTTGACAACGGCGCCAGTTCCTAACACGACCGGACCGGGTTCAAATCCCATTCGGAGCGTCCCCCCTTAGCACGGTCTGACTAGCCTGCTACGTGGTAAAATTAGTCTAATACGGTCAGACCGTTCTAATAAAAAAAAAGTATAAAATAGCGAAAATTAAAAAACCATTTTATAATGCAAATGAGTAATTTGTTAGCCAGCAACATTTTGTAAATTAGTTTCCAAATAAAAGTTTTTGTAAGTTTTATTTATTTATATTTTATTATGACGGCTTTCTTGCCAAATTTGAGTTGAATAAAAGTTCTAGTGATAGTTATAAAAAAGACAACTCCTAATTAGTACATATTTATCGGCTAAAACGTATTTGTACAAAGATTATCTATTTTATTCTTATTTTTTGCATGTGTTCTGCTTATTAATACTTATCAGGTAATCGTGAGATTCAGAATATAAAAAAATGAAATTTTGAATGTTAAGTTGTATTTGTTTAATTTATTATTATTTATGTACATTTAATTTTAAAATAAGTATTTACTTTTCTAAAACACAAAAAAATCTTTTATCCGAGTTAAAAATATTTTAAATGTAACTTATTTTCTTTTGCATTTTATGGTGTAAAATAGGAGACATGGTATGAAAATATACTTCAAAGAAATCTTTTCCTTCTTTCGCACGCACATGTGGACGCTCCGTCCAACACGCTGCTCATGCAATCATCCCATAGTAGGAGCTGATAGCGCTGTAACAAGACATTGGCTGACGAACGCACCACAATCCATCGGGAGCTGATGATTGCATTCATATTGCGGCTAGTTGGTTACATTCGAGTGAGCAGAAATTACTTCTTCCACCGCACGGATGACGACGGGGAACTGTGTTCGCCAAATATGGGTGTGTGTGTGTGTGGGTGGCGCTGTGTATGCACGCTGGATTACAGCACAATATTCTTGTTAATTGAAAATTGGATTTAGTCCCTTTGATAGCATCATCCCCACCCCAATTCAAAGGGAGGTACCGAGGATACGGGGTGGTGGACGGGTCTTTCCTAGGCAAATCTTTTGCGCTGCATTGTCACAGCCCTTTGGAAACGTCGCGCTTGTCCCCTGGTCGGTTGGCCGCTGCTGATTCGGTTTGGCACAGCGTGTTCCCTTTTAGCCGGCGGGGCCAAAACCCCGGGAAAACATTACCGGAATGGAAGTGGTCGGCAGTCAATGGTGCATGAAAGTTTCAGGCAAAATGTCTTTCTTCCCTTCCCTCGGTTCGCCCACGATCCGCTGCCTTCCAACGTTCCGCACCGTAATCGGTTGCCGCCGAATGGTTGGCGGGAGCGACTTTTGCTGTATCTGCCTGCCCCGGTTCGCGCTAATGGTCGGTTCCGACCGGTAGGATTGGGATTTGTAATCTCATTGTAAGAAGCGCACGGTTGAATGAATACTTACGCGGCGCCTCCCTTTGGCAGACCGTGTTCTGCCGTCCGATTCGGCGCTTTTGATGGGATTTTACTACGTTTTTGGGGGTTTTTTCCGTACCGATGTAGGTGCTGCCGAACTATAGACTAAGATCGTTGCAGTTTTATGCGGGATAAAATGCCACAAAAAGACTACGATTCAATATGCCAATCAAGTGCTGCGAATGGGAGCATTACTTTCATGCACATTTCATGCTAAATGATAACGCGAAAGAACTTGTACCTAAGAGGCAGGAAAGAAAAACAACCAATAGCGAAAAGGATTTAATGGTTTGAATGAATTTGATTAAAATTTAATAACGGAGGAAACGTTAAATACTTATGTCCTTTTGGGAGGATTATGGGCTATTCGAGATGATCGTTACTGTGGATTGAGAAGTACAATCAAATCACCATTGCATGAAATAAATGTATCCTTTCGGAGAAGGATTCATTATTAGTAAGATAATGATTATATATATACATGATCGAATTCAACGTTGAATAAAGCATAACACAGTACGTAACATAGTTATATGACCATTTGTTTCTTTGAGTATAAAATGAAGAAGTAAGTAAAAGTGACGTTGTGAGAAAGTCGTGCTGTATGAAAGAACACTTACGTGAAAAAATGTGTTAATGTTTGTAAAATCGCACCAAATACAATTAATTTTAAGGCTCTATGCTAGAAAAACAGAATAAAAAAAGTTTCTCATTCTTCAAAAAATTTAAACAATTCCTGATCATGAGAAATGGTTATTGTTATAACTTGTAACAATGTAACAATTAAACATTTATTTTGACTTAATATACCTGATTATTGGACATCTTGTGTGCTATGTTTTTGTTATTTGTTCTTTATTTTAAAAATTATGTTTTTATCAATTTTATTTTGTCATAACTAATTCTCAATATTAACCGAGCATGCCCGAGATAAGGCAAAATACAAGGAGGAAATGCCTTGTGAAAAATGTGTATGTTAAACAGGCTGACAATACGGCAAAGATGCCGTCATAATTAAAAATAAAAAAATAAATAAATAAATAATTCTTAATATTAAGTTATTTATTCATATTATAATATGACGACCTTTGGCGTATTGTCAATCTCATACGCGATTAATAAATAATTAAAACCATAACCCACGAAACTTTTCTCACGAATCCTTGCAATTTTCAGGAATGTCTGTAAAAATCGATAAAAACTAGAACTATAATAAATTTAGAAACTTATGCAAAATGAACACTCGCACACTCACAATCGAAGCGGTAAACAAAAAAGGATTCAACTTACAAAAAATGAAAAGGGAACCACCTACCACTTCCAGACAGATTCCAGTTCTAATTGAAACTAATCTAGAAACGGCTCTAAACAGGTCACTTAAACACGTAAACCAGCTTTTATAAAATTTTTAATCCGTCGATGTATTAACTTAAAGAACAAAATTGTGTGGATGTGTAACGTTGTTACATACTGTATATTGTTTATAAAATTTAATTTCAATAAAAAGAAATCTTTTATTTAACAGCTTGAAAAGGATAGCATTTTGCTCCACTTATGAAGACACAAAGAGCAGAGAAAAATTCTATTCTAAACGCTTTACTTCATTTCTGCACTCACTCACGTAATAATCTTTCCCTTGTTCGCGATGGTCTTAAAATCGCTTACCGCTTATTCATCGTCCAAGCCGCAGCAGCAGCAGCGAGCGAGTGAACGAGCGTGTAAAACGTTTTCATTATTGCACTGACGGAAAGAAAGCATAACTGCCGCACCTAGACCAGTGCCGCACGCTTCGCGGATTACCGGGTGGCCTTAATTTTCTGCTTCCGCCATTTTTCGCAGCAAACTCAACTTCCGGACATCCCCACCAACCCCCAACGAGTGGCAGGCTAGAACGAAATTTATGGTCACACTTCCTTATTAGCGCAGCGCGTGATCGTAGCAGCATAAAACTCCGGCTGGGCTCCGTCTCCAAACGGGGTGGCCCGGGTGCAGCTAATTTTGGATAGTAACCCTTCTTCCAACACGTGTGGATGTGGGCGCAGGATGTGGAAGTTGTGAGCTGGATGAGCAAAAAGAAAAAAAAACGAGAAATAAAAGGAAGGGGAGAGAAACTTTCACCAGCTGCAGTACTCACTTCGCCAGTGGTAGGATGTGCCATGCTGTGGCCATGGTCTGCCCCTCAACTAAAGGCGTCTTAATCGTTCACTTTTTCCTGTAATTATTAAAACACCAAGCAGGGGCTTGGTGTGAAGCGAAGGCTTAAGGAGAAAAAGTGCTCCAACAGCAAGATCGGTGCAGAGCGATAGTAAACGATCCACACTTTTTTTTATGGCGCCTGGTCCGGTACCACACGGTGGTGAACCATCCGCCTGTCACCAAGCAAGGATGAGCTGAAGCAGAAGAAGCAAAAAATGAAGAAATTTGAGGAAAAAAAAGTGTGACGTAGAGTTGCCAGCAGCTTAAACAAACTCTTGTAAAACTCTCATTACCAGAGCTTGGACGGATAATTATTTTATCTTAACTATTAGCTAGTGTATAGTGGCAGAATTGTATGCCGGTCCAATGATTTGTTAAATGTTTTCATGTTTTCATTTGCTTGGCAGCAATGTTTCCAACACACAGCAAGGATTAGTTTGTACAAAATAAATTTTACCACAGCGAGCCACTCAATTCGCCTGACTGGCATTCTGTGTACAGGAGCGCGAACTATAAGTGCAGTGCAATCCTTCCGGGGCACATTATACGCTGCTGGTACCCGTTTGGTAGTGGAGTCGCGCCAGTAATGAGCGCGCGCGTCTCATGATATCCTTGCCGGACGTCGTTCGGTTGCGTTTAATCCTGCCACACAGCGTTCTGTAACTTTGCTTGTACATCCGCTTTTTTATCCGTCAGCTCGCTTCCGCGCTAGGATGGTTCATCCGTTTTACAGTGCCGCACCAAGAAAACTGCAACACAGCACGGCACGTAGCAGTCCGCCAGCAGGTTAGGTGCTTGCCACCCGCCAGACGATCTAAGATATCAACCGGGGAAATTAACTTTCCTTAATTAACACATCGGGTTAGAATTGCACCAAAGCTCGGGCACGCAGCTATGGATAAATGATGCGGCTGCTCAGTTCGGAGCGCCGTGACCCTTGATGAAGATTGGCAATTAATTCGCGCACATTCCAGGCACCCGGACGGCGTTCCTCCCGTACGTGATATTGTAGCGCACTTTTGCCTTCGTTTTTGTTTTATATTTCGCACGCTCAGCTCGGCGCTGCTTGGAGCGAAGGCGGATATGCATATCCTTGCGGGTTCGGAGTCGGAACCGGATATCCGAACCAGCGCATCGTTCGGTGGCTTGCTTTGTTTTACCCGAAGAAGCGTGAGAATGTGGTTTAGGGTTATTGTTTTGTTAAACAAGAAAGATTTGCTTCAAAGATGACTGAAATGAGGTAAGGACCATTGAGTTGTGTTTGATATTTTACACCTCACTACTGAAAAGCATTATGGAAAGGATTACTTTGACACTTTCTCACCTGTTTTGGAGTATTCGTGAAATAATTAATGATAACTTAATAAAGGTTACATATATTACAAACATTCAAATAAACATTAAATTCTTTTAAAACATTACAAAAGACTATTTAAAAAAATAGTTGACATATGCCAAGTAAATAGAGTAAGAAACATTAATATGGCATAATTTTTATTTAATAATTTATTGGTTTTCGGTATGAAGAAAGTGTAAATTATTTTAGTTGAATTGGATCTAATTATAATCCATGTGTTATACAAAATTAAGCCTAATAGTTAACTACAAGGTTTGACCACTAAACATTAACCAATAGAAAACCCAAGGGATTAGAGGCATTATGTCTTCAAAGAAAATTTAAAAGCGATAAAACTTAACTGCTTTTGCGTTTAGAAAGTATTCTCCAATCAAATCATATTTATACGAATGCAAACTTCTGCAACACATTTTAATGTTTTATTAAGCAAATAAAGGAGATGATTTTATCAATTAAACATATAAGGAATGGTATATGGCAATCAATAAGGAGGAAATGCCTTATATAATTGTCTATGTATTTCGTCAACACAAGCGGTGTTGACAATACGGCGCCAAGCCGTCATAATGAAATAAAATAGAATGGTATATAATTAGCATTTACTAAATATTAATTATCTGTTACAACACCAATTTATAGAAATATATTTAAATTACCATACTAGCTGGAAATGTTTTTGATTTGCAAAACCAATTCCTTTCGGTCTACGTCGTTGAATATTGTAGGCAAATAAAACTCTTTTAGTTTTATAATTTCTTTTTTATGAAATTTATTGGAATAATCATGAAATGGAATATTGGAATATTTCATGAAAATGATTTTCATGTTTTTTAAATATTATGTTACTTGAATGAACAGAAAATCGTACAACAAATATTTAAATAAAGTGAATTAAAATAAAGCTATTCATTTTTTAAACAAGCAATCAATTCATTTCCAACATAAAGTCTGGACGTATTTCAAACTTCCCTCCAACTGTGTGATTTAATATTCTAAAACTTCTAATGTCCTACGCCCTTTCGGTGGACATCTGATTGAAAGCAATAGCATTGTTTTGATTGATAAGCGCTTTCCTAATTTATGACATGGTGCATTATCTAGCTGCTGCCACCGCGCCATTGTTTCATGCGAATCCTCCGGGGAAATTCTCGAACGCACCCGTTGATTGGTCGATCCGAATGCTATTAAAACTAGATCAAACTAGAAACCGAGGGCAGCAGCATTACTAGCCCTCTTGGCAACATGCAACTAACGACCCGTGCTGCTGCTGCTGCAACACTGCTGATACACAATCGTCAAGCATCATAAAACAAATTGCGCTTAGCGAACGCTTTGTCATTGCGGGATTGGCTTGATTTTGCGTGCGCGAGATTCACTCGTGTTTGTTGACCCGCTGCTCCGGGCCACCACAGCACTGTACTGGGGTATTTCTTCCATTTCTGGCGAGTATTTTGGCGGCCATGTCATACCGATTTTTGAATTATTAATTGCTTGCAGAGGCACAACCAACACTCAAATCATGCACCAGAATACCCGACTCATTTAATGTGTGCGTCGGTGTGCCGTGGGCTATTGTTTTGGGGGCCCAGCTCACTGTTTAAAAGTGTCGTTTGGTTGTGATCTACGTGGTGTGATTTATTTTTCATCCCCTTTTTGACAGCGGAACTGTTCCGGGCGTAGAAACTTGGAACCCCGGAAGTATGGGAATGGTGCGTAAAAAAACACACACAGCAAAAAAAACTGCTTTTTCATCAGTCAGGACTGGTGGTTGTGAAATGTGAAGCTTAGAACGAGCAGATGGACGAGTCCGAACTACCAGGGATTGACTATTCTACACGAACAGTAGTTGTAGTACCCATTGCCTGGTGATGGTCATCCTGCTGATGGAACACATTTAACTGCACTCGTTTTCCACATGGAACTGTCGGAATGCCCGGAAGAACATACATCCACACACACACAAACCCATCCTGGCCATGAGAGGAGTACGGGTCGGGCCATGTTTCGGGCTACCCGAAAAGCTGATGCTGCGGAGTGTGCGACACCAAACCCGTGGCTTTCCATCATTAGCTGACAGACTGGATATCCATAAATAAATTAAAATGAAATATGAATCACACCCGGAGCTAGAGTACAGTGCTGGTGTCACTCCAGCTCCAGCGATGATGCTCACTGACCGGTCGCCGTGGGACCCGGAGATTTTCCTGGAGTTTATACGACTAGAGGTTCCATGTCGGGTTAGACACCCAGGACTCTGGATGACTAATGTTTGTATGTGTGTGTATGTGTGTGCGTGCTCTCTTCATCCCCCCCCCTCCCCCCCACCAGCACCCACGGGGCGAGTTGATACGATTCTTTGCTGCGATGCCTTCCGTTGACTGCTGATCCTTAGCTTAGGCGGAGTGCTCATCCAATTTACCACTCTGTTCACATGACAGCTTGCATAAAGAGCTGGAAACGCTCGCTGAGATTGATGTTGTTGGGGTTTTTTTTTTCTTTCTTTTAGCAGGTTCTAGGGCATACAGCTGAAAAACTCACATTCCCACGGTGTTGTAACAATTGACGATTAAATTGCTCGTACGTTAATCGTTTATTATATAGTATAGCGTTGGAAATAACTTAACACACGGAATATTTGCTAAAAGTCCTCGTCAAAGTTGGAACAACGAAGAACTCTGGAAGTACTATGTGGAATACTGTGTGAACTTACTTCTTTCGCTTTGCAATCTTACCAAGTTTATTAAACTTAAGCTATAGCAATAGAAACATTTTATAATCATGTATACAAATATCTAATAATACCGAAATTTCAATATCTTATGTATTCTGTTAATAATAAGAAAGATAGTTTCTCTAATTCCTTTTACAATTTTTTATGGTGCTCCGACGATTAGGATAGCTCTTTAGTTGATATTATTATCCTAGCACATTTTCCTAGAGTTCCTATACAACAGGAACTTAAAGACCTTAGCAATTTGATATTCCCTCAACTGTAAAAAGAAGCTTATTCCAGCAACATTTATTCTATATTAATTGACAAATGTGATAGTTGAATGATGCCAAATCAAGACTGTCTGGCAGTCCATATAGATTTTTCTCATTTCACACTTTTTGCATGAGTTTTTGATCGGAATAATAACATATCATCGAGCATTTTTGTCATGGAAAATAACTCACTCGTGTCCAGTATCATTTTCTAGCTGTTTTTTTTCGATATATTGTTCTAACGGAAATATATTAGTTGAATAGAATTTCATACTCTTTTGATGGTAGAATATAACAACCTTTCTGGTGCCATCACATGCAGAGCGAATGGAATGAAAACATTCTGCGAAAGATTATTTTTTCCATTGGTGTCGATGACATGACATTCTGCGAAATTCGAAAGGCGCTTTTCGTATATTTTTATTTGCTGTTCGTATTACCATACATGAAGAACCATAAAATTCCTGGAATTTACAACCAGTCTATGCCATACTTTTTTATTAGAAAAAGAGAAGTTATGCTTTTCTCAAATGATTCTTCTTTGGTCGAAAAGATTACTTATGATCTCGCAAAACACGTCGACAAAGTACTACAAATTTAGCAATCCAATATCATTAGCAGATATCCAACTAATTTATACAATGTAAAAACTGAAATTCTTACGAACAATGAAATATAAAATGTATACTCTATTAATATTGATAAAAATCTTTAAAAGAATAAAAGGAATAAAAGATTTTTGTTTAATTTAAATGTTGATAAGAGACTCTATCATTTCAATTTTCAATAATAAAACACGAAACTTTACATTCCGTTGAAAATCAATTCCCCCGACAGCAGCATTTTCATTT
>STHB01004526.1:0-16426 GCA_018908115.1 Anopheles rivulorum | reverse complement strand
GGTGCTCGTCAGCGACCCGTTCGGCACGAGGCGGAGAGGAGCACAGCGAGCTCGTTGGCTGGATCAGGTGGAGTCAAACCTGTCGGAGATCGGATGCAGCCGTGGATGGAGGACTGCAGCCCTGGACTGAGTTTCCTGGAAACGGATTGGCGACCAGGCCATGTCTACGCGACGTGCTCGACCGTGAGCAGGCCAGAGAAGAAGAAGAAGAGATTCCATTTACACTAAATCGCCCAACAAAACCGATCTAAAACATAAAACTGCCCAGCAAAAACTCAACTCAATTGAAAACAATTGAATCCACCGTACCGGGGGGCGGTACGAACGGCTAAAACATACCACCAAAAAAAAAAGGAGTACACAAAATACCTTTCTCATTTGCAAATGAAAACACACACCGTCGCGTATTTCGTACAACTTCCGTCGTTTGTTTGAGGATTTTTTTGTTTTGTTGTGCCTGTGTTTGCATCGCTATCGAACTTGCAGAAATTAAAAAGTAAGGGTTTTACGCTACCAACAACGCACCACATTTCAACCACCCCCTCACCCATGTGTATATCCCACCGTACCCACCGTAAACCATTGCCGGTAAAGTGGTTGAAATTTAAATGAATATTGCCAACTGTAAACGGATAAACGGGGTAAAGTTTTCGGCAGAACGATAGCGAAAACGTTTGTGTGAGCGTGTTTTTTTCTTTTTTTTTCGTTGCATATTTGGATGAAAAACGAGAAGGTAAAACTTGGGAAAATCACACCAAAAAAAAAAAAAAACTCGCCATGATACGAAAAGCGCTCGAGATAAATGCCTTTGTTGGGCAGCTCCTCGTCCAACATTCCTGCGTGTTGTGTACCGAGCAGTGTGTACTGCGTGGCCAAACAAAACAAAAACAAAAACCGGAGGGTATTGCAGATAATTTGAGATTATTTTTTGTGCTTGTTCGTTCCCTCCAGTTACACATTTAATTGAACGATCGGTGGACGATGGTGTCGGGTGGGTTGAAAAAAAAATTGTTTGGTCAAAACAAAAAAAAAACGAGGAAAATGGAAAATCACACAACAAGTTGTAAAAAAAGCTGAAAAACAAAACAAAAAAAAAACGTCGAAAAGCAGAAAATAATTACCATCGTAAACTACTTTCGTTTGGAAATAATTGAAATCAGGGTGCCCGGCGTGCGATGGCGCGTCATGTTAAACAAGTTTTATCAATAACACAAGCACTGGTAAGCATTTCACACGTTCGCGTGAAAATCTACACCAGTGAAGTGCCCACACACACACACACACACACACACACACGATGCCGGTCGAATCCGTGGTAAAGCTTGGTTTTCGGTTTGCCGAACCGTACGGGGCGAAAAGATTGAAATGGCCCCGGGGCGATTGATGGCTGCTGATGTGGAATGAGTTCTACAGGATTAAAATTACGTCACCCTGCTTTTGGTGGCCCGTTTCTGTTTCTGCCTCGTGTGAATGAGCTATTCGAGCTGATGAAAGAAATCTAGCTGTACCAATCAGCTGAAGCCGTCTTTCTAGGGTGCTTCATAGACACAATTCACAAAGCTCCGCTGCACTGGGGAAATAGAAATTATCAGCAGTAGGTGATTTCGGAACAGTGGGCAGAAGAAACCAGACACACACACATCCTTTTCTTTACCCGAGAAGCGAAGAAGCTCCAAACGGTGCCCCCCGGGTGATGGTTATTGTGGATTTGTTGTTTTACTTTGCAGCAACAAATCGTAATGTTATTGTTTCGTCTTCACCGCTCTAGCTCTCGACTCGGTGTCGTCGTGGTGTTTTTTATTTTTTCCTTTCCTGCAGTTGTACTTCAGTTTCAAATGAAGTCACCACGAATGAAGAATAATTAACTTTCTTCATTGCTGTGTTCACGAAACACGCAAACAGGCAGAAGGACATGAAGCACTCGAACCAATCAACACTGGGGAACCACGGGAACCTCCCTCCCATATGGGGCCCGAGACCTTGTTGACGCTCCTGTCAATCGGGGGCGAGGGTTGTTTCACCCTGCTGGGTGGAGAGAGATGTTTGCGCTTGATAGAATTGTCTTGTGCGAGCAGTGCGCGGAAGACGACTACAGAGCCGTGCATTTTACTGAGGTGTGCGAAGCTGCAGTTGCCATCCACTGTCGGCATAATGTGTCCGTGTGTTTGCGACGACAGAACGAAAGCACTAGATGAACATGTACAGCTTGCGTTAAAACAAGCAGTGCCATTTGTAATTTGGCAGTACTCGAACGTGTGAGACGATAAGACGATGGTTTCGAAGTAACACACCCAAAACCCGTTCCGTGCGGAAAGCTCATTTACCCGTGACCGTACTTGCTGACGAGAGTGTGCCATAATTTGTCATTTGTACGAGTTGGGTTACTGGTGAAAAATGAAACACATTTGCGTCTTATTACCCACAGCACTGAATGGATTGTCCACCGTGTGTAAGGAAATTGCTTTTCCACTATGTTTTCCACTTTGAGCGCTTCTCGGCACACGTTCATCGGCAGGTATCACAAATCCAAGGTAAGCGAAAGAAAATACCGGTTCGACAGCAATTGATCGTGCGCGGTACGTGTGATATTAACACAATGTTTTGGATTATTGCTCCACATTGCCCAAAAGCATAAGGCTGGCTGGCCCGGTCGGTGTTGGGTAAATAAAAAAAAAACACCCCAAAACAAGTAACCCCTTCCCGAGCGTAACGATCCGAGAACCATTTTCGGACGGAAATGGCATTCGTCATTGTGTGTGCGTTTTTCTTCTCGCTCTTCTCTTCCTTCCCTTCTTAATGTGCCCACAATTATCAACCCATCAAGCGGTGACCGAAATTGATGCCGCTAATGAATACCAACTTTGACGGATGCTGTACACCGATGCTTGTTTTTGATGTGGTCTCGTTTTGTCGTACCGTTTCGCTTTCGGCTGGCTTTAGAATGATTACGCCTCGTCCATTTGTTGACCGGCCGGGCCGGATCGAGCACCGCCAGACGTACGACGGATGGCGATTACAGTTCGATTAAAATTTTGTCATCCATCAGGTGCGGTGTGACGGAGAGCAATACGCGCTAGTTTTCTACAGTTACATGATCTTTGCCGACGAGTGATTACCTGCCAACCAATTACTCTACTAGTGATTGGCAATTCTATTCAAACCGCAGCGTAAACGCGCACTGTTTTTAGGGGGTGTGAATAAAAAATGTGAAGCAATTTTTCTCCAGTTTTTTGATATTTTGGGGTGATGCTTTAAAGGACGGCGACCGGTGACGAACGGAACAGTTACATGAATTAGTGGTGGCGTCAACGGTGCATTGCACAGCATACGGCAACTTTTCATCATCTCCACGCACGGACATAATCGCATCGAGGCTCAATCAATGGACGGTGTCGTTAAGGATTTCGTTGTACAGTAATTTACCTCGGTCACACTTGACACATAAGAGCATCGCTAGTAATGTGTTGGATTTCGTGTCCATTTTGGTTGCCTGATTGAAGAAATTTATCAAAGGACTCACCTGAAAGAGAAGAAGGAAAGGAAAGCGTTTTAGTCAAAATGGTCTCATATGATTGCAGATTAAAGTTGATTGTATTCTTGTACTGTGAGGTTACTGTTTGAATGGACTGATATGTTTTTTCTTGCTAGAGATACTCAGCTCGTTGCTAAGTTTGGATATCTCATATGGATGCCTTAAGGCTTGGAATAGATAGTAATCACCTAGACCTAGATTGTTTCTAGGCTTCTTTATAGGATCACATTCATGTATTTATAAGTAGCCTAGGGCATATCTCAAGAGAAGGCATTCTTCAGCAAAATACTTCTTTATAACTTTATAACTTCACATAGAATTCAACTTTTGTTTTCTTTTTAAAGGGATAATACACAGATCTTTCCTGAGTTTATTCTTGAAAAAATGGAGATCAAAAATCATTAGTATCTTGAAAAATATAACAATTTGACTAAAATCATCGATGTACAGTCTAAATGTCTAGACTTCTTGAAATACTAAGTTAATCAGTTTGATTTGAGTTTTGCGATGCGATCAATGGTGTCGCAGATACCTGGATACTTGAATGCCCCCAAAACTCACTAACTTTTTAATAGGAATTTCATACTTTCATTACAAAACAACATCAAATTTATAACCCATACGAACAGCGTTACACATTTCGTTCGCATGCTTGGTTTGATGCATGCCTATTGCCCAGCGGTGATCGCTAAGTTTACGGCGCGAATACGGTTACTCAAACCGCACCAAAACGAGCATTAATGCGCGCGCATGGCGCGTCCACTCCTTAGGGGCCTAACTACACCTTTTACAAAAAAAAAGATCACCTCTAATCGCTACAGCATGCAGCAGCGAAAATTAATGATCACCCGAAGCGCGATCATTTCGGCAGCGACGACAGTAGTAATCCTTTGGGTGCTGTGTTTAATGGGAACTTTTAAAGCTTAAACAGCGACCCCCAGACGCAAAGCGAAAGTAAAACCCTCGTCTACCAGCGCTCGTGTGTCCTGGGACAGGGCTGGTACGGGTCCGAACAGCATGCATCGCACCGTGTTCCGCCCGGAGGACGTGAGCCGTATGTGATTGTTTCGCGTAACAGCGTTTTTTTTTTGCTTCTTTCGTTATTACAATTTCTATATTGCTTTCAAACATCGATCTTGCTCGCTCGGGTTTAAGAGGGCACATTTTATGTACCCATTCGCTTTGCGACATCAACAACCCCAAAAAAAAAAGTAAAAGAAGAAGGAAAACTCGAACAAATTGAAACTTAGCAGGAGCGTTAGTATCAGATTTCCGAACAACAGCTGCTACAGGTCAAGATGGTTTAAATTGGTCACAACTGGAGCCATCGCACCGAACGGCTGCAGTACGCCCCAAAGAGCCTGGGAACGCTTTTTTATTTCGCACATCCCGTGGGGATTGGCGCGTAACCCACGTTTGTAACCTCTTTCCGACCAGCAATGGCACGGCTTACCACCTCGTCCACGATCACTACCTCCTTCCACCCGCCGTCCTGACTCACCCTGCGGACAAGCTAGCACGTGAAATAAATCGACAGCCACGATCTTTCACGAGCCGCAACTCCCGTCCTACGCTCTGACGAAGAAAGAAAAAAAAAACGGTCCGAAAAAGGGACGACACCACAATGTGACAGGATTGAGGCGAGATAGTTTATGCTTCACACATCCACAATCCCGGGAGTCCGGGTTGCGCTAATTGCCAGCGTTAGTATTTGGTGCGGTGGCAATGCAATGTTCTGAGCTTTTTTTTCGGTTGTCTACAGTGAGAACTGCAGTTTTCCGTTGCAGGGGATGGACATCGGACGTGTGGTGTGGGAATCAGCCACACGGATGACGTTTGGCGATTGCGAACGTGCAACCCCCCTCCATTGGACCCATTTTAGGAGGTGATTTAAGGAGATGCAATGCACGTCACGGTGTGCGGGATCGAGCGCATTAACATCATTCTCCGAGTTTTTGCCCTCCGCTTCCACAGGGTTTGGAATCGCATGGAAGTGTCACCACAGTTCGAAGGTGACGTTTTGTTTTCACCATTTTTCTGTACCTTTCCAATTCCTTTGGTAAATACATTGAATATGGAGTATCCACTGCGAACCACTCTTAAAGCGGTGGCTCTAAACATCCTTAAAGATGCATTAACGGTGGGTGAAAGTTTTCAGTGTTTAATCCACTTGCCTGTGCTGGAGATTTCGCTGCTCGGTAGCTACTGTGCCCAAGTCTCTCCGCCCGGATGGTCCCAGATTACCATCTAAGCTGATGAGGGGATGATAATTAATTGGATAAGACCGACAGCGAGCAGTGTCATCTGACGGCCAAAGGGACCCATTTCCATCACATCTTTTTCACGCCTCTTTGTGTGTGTGTGTGTGTGAGTTTTATTTTCCTTGCAACAAAAAAAAACAAGCTTCGGAATAAAAACAACCAGATCCGATCCGGAAAAGATAGCTAATGCTACCAGGAATTAGACACGGATGGGAACCCCAGTGGTTACCGCGTATAATTGAGCAAAGTTAATTCTCACGCGGTTCTCGTCCTTAACTTCGAAATTGCTACTCCCTTTCCCGTCCCTTTCCCTTCCCTGTTTCCTTTCTGCCGCAAATCCATTCCGCTGCCTGACAGCATCAGTAAGTACTTGCTGACTTGCTGGAGAGAGATAATTGAGCTATATTTTGCATATTCTGATTTCTAAGGCATTGAAAAAAGCAGCTCTTCACAAGCGAAAGAAATAACGCGATAGCGTCATCACCGGGAAGGAACGTAAAGCTTCTTCGTGCGCGGGGAGAATGCAAAAAAACAGAGATGCTCCCTATAAAAGCCCCAATCAAGCAATGTGTCTTGCTGGGTTGCTCTCCCACCAAAGATGTCTTCCGAGATGCGGCCCCCAATCGAGCGCACCCCTATACGAGCACACACACACACACACTGACTTCAGAGTCCCATCTTTATTGGCCCATTATGATTCGCTGACAGTGGCATAAAATTGCAATAATATTATTGTTCGTTCCCTTCGCGATCAGTGCAAAACGGTGTCATTTTGTTTCGTCTACGGTCTGAAAAGCCTAGTGGAAATTGAAGCTGATGCCGCCGCCATCACTTGGCTCTAATGGGATGAATCTGCTGTGGGGACTCTTTTTTTTGCCCACCCCGCTGTCTCCTGCCCCTGGCTCAAGTGGTATAAAATATTAAACAAACATCCAATTGAGCCTGGGAATGGATTGGTTGATGGGGCTTTCAGTTATTGGTTTGGCCGGGGAACGAAAAGATGCATTGGGTTGGTACCGGCTTGGCCGAGAGTAAACGGTGTCCGATTTAACGCTAATGAACTTGTTGAGCGCGAACAGTGGGGCCGATGGTGTTCACAGCTTCTCAGGATATTGGCAACCATATGGCATTATTAGCAGACGAAACAATGTTCAATGAATTGGACTCGTAAACGGTAGGATATCATATTAGGTGTATTGTTTTGCAATTACCATTCGACTCCGTTCTGCAGGCTAGAAGCTTATTGGTTCCAATAACATAAAGCTGAACATATTGCTTGTGCTCACTATTAGACAATCCATTAATACGATCACTCTGTTTATTGTAAATAAGAGTACCGTGGCATTGCACCCAAAGTATCACATTTGTAATGTTTAGATATGCTTATTTTGTGCATTAAAAATAATTCCTGCGTTAATCATAAAAGTACCGCTACTGTGCTCTTTCTGATTCACCAACCAAATAGCAAACTATACCTTTGAATTCCACGACAGCATCCGATACATAAACAAACTGTCCATCATTTTGCACCACGCGCACACGCAGAAAGTGATTGACGCACGTACGGTTAGTTTTGATCCTGCAATTTGACCCGAACAGTTTCGAGACATATCTGGCTACGACTCCTTTGTGGGTTGATGCATTCACCGCACATCAATCGATCGGATCGCAGTATGGAGGAGAAACAAAAAAAGAAATCCATAAAACAGGACACAACAACAGGAAACATTTGCCCACAACCAAGTCCTCTGCGAAGCATTTTGGAAAATGGAGTTCCACCCAACGAACTCCACCCCACATGCACCCGGAGGGGGATCCCGGGAGCTGCCCGGTAGTTGTGCATGATTGACATCAATTATGGATGCGCAAGCAAACACAATTTTAATGCATCTTCCACAAAACAAGCCATCGAGCCAATCATCTCAAAACGGCATCACTTTCGGCGTGCAACCCCCTTAGCGGCGGTGGAAAATCCGGGAAATCTGCGAACCAACCAAACCAACCAACCATCCAGCAGGCAGACAGACAATCGGAGCGAATGTTTTGACGCCAAGCGATGGAGGCGAGTCAAAACGCTCGCTGATCAAAATCGACGCACGTTCCATTTGCGAATTTCCTTCGCGCGTTACGCGCTTCCGATTCAATTTAGTATTGTGCTAGTTTTATACCATACCAGTGCGAGTGTGAGAGATGGATGGAGAGAAATTTTATTAATTTTTGAAATGGAGGAAGTGCGACTTTTCCTTCGAATTGATTGATCCTAATCAATTAGCGAAACTGAACGGCACACAAGGGGTCCGCGTTCCCCGATGGCGAACGTGAGGTGTTTTAGGTTGATCGGTTAGCAAGGCAACTAGATTTTGATTGATTTCAACATTCCAAGAAACGGCCATCTGTAGCAACGGCACTGTGGTAATATACGTGCGTACAACATAATGAAAATTTTCACTCAATTATTAATCGTTACATGCACTTGGATCGAACCGATTGAGTGAGTCAGTGAGTTAATCACGATTGATTGGAAAATCCCGGAAAGGAAGCACATATTGGGTTTCTTGGATGCGTTAGAGTTGTTGGTGTCGCACATGTGAAATGGAGATGTTTTTTCTATTTATAAGTTTTTGAAAAGGCACTAAACAATAAAGTTGTATAAATTCTTAAATTTTGGAAGATGCTTGAATCCTTAGTGATTCAAGAATCTTTAATAATGCATGTCTTCATAGCACATTTACAGAGTTATTTATTACATTAAAAGGTACATCCAAATTCGTGAATCTGAATCAAATTAAATACAAAACAATTATCATAACATTGTAATCGAAAATGTGCTTCAATGTCGATTTCAATCATAAAAAGTGAAATTGAATTTTTGTTTGTTATGAACTCAAATCCAAATTAAGCCATTGCGTTTGTACATTGATATGTTTCACATATGTGGAGCAATATTTAATCATGCATCTTATCGATTCAGCAGGAAAAAAATGCACATGAAAATGTTACCAACCATATGCAATCGCGTTAATGATGAAAGGATGAGGAAAACCTGTATCGAACCCAGCTGATTTTCAATACGTTTGCATAATTTCTGTGCAAATTATCCTTCGCCGGAAAGCAATACGGCCAGGCCGTTCTTTATGAATAAAAAAAAAAAAAAAAAAAATTATCCTTCGCCGGATGAGTTGCGATCGGTTTGCACACTTCGCACCTCCCAATCTGTTCATCTTTGTTTGTGCGTTAAAAAAAAAACACAGAAGTAAAGGCACAATAACAAACAGTAAATGAACGAGTTCGATGTTGAATATGCTACGCTTTTGCAGTTTTTCGCAACCCTGAAAATACGCCAACACAACAGCAAAAAAGTGCAGTGCGACCTTGGTGTTTGCGATTCGGTGAACCGTAAAACCGCCGGCTCGGTAAAGCACTCTCGGCACCATCATGGCCTCATTTGCAACCAACTCCATTTTGATATCAGCCCCAGAACAGATGTGCAGCATCTAACAATTGCATTGGATTGCATGCATGCATGTGGACAGGGGGTGCCGGGGGGGAGGGAGATGCAAAAAAAACGACATTCCGGGTATAAAAATATCAACTCACAAACGAACGCCGATCACGATACTTATTTTGTTTGCCTTTGCACCGGTGTGATGTGAATGGGGGGGAGAGAGTTTTTTTTTGTTGGTTGTTGCTTCCTTTTGCCACGGAAGCTTTCACGCAACCTCCAACCTTTCACCTTTTTTGTGCCCAGGAAGGTAGGAAAATAATTTCCCGCTTTTGCAAATTTAATGATATTAAAACAAATCGATTTCTGCCAGACCGCCACACTTGCAGCAGAGCGGACGTTGTTTGACCTCGTGCATATGTGCTGATCTCTGACCTGGTGGCGAAGCGACAGCAATAAAGCGATGCGTCGTGCTTTCACGGAAGTGTGCATTAATGTAGCCGGCCGATACACCCGTCGAAACATAAATCCTCCTTCCCGGGAACCTGGAGTGGACGCCGGTTCGGTACACGCTTATAAAGGAAGAAAGGAAAGGAATCGAGACCGGGAAAACTACACACAGTCACCGGTGTTTGGATGGTGTCGCTTTTCAAACCAGGTGCAAAATTTATGTACCTTAATGGAAATAAGGTGTTAATTAGTAATTAATTATACTAGTTACACACGGCCGGGGAAATCGGCACACTCGCACACCGACCGACGGTCGAGTGACTCTCCCGCTGGCGGTGGCGGTGATGAAAACGAGAATCAACAACGAGACAACAACAGGCGGGACACAACGTGCGCCGCCTGCGTGTACGGAGCGCGTAAAGCGCAGTCGAAGCTTGAAAGCGCGAGCCAAAGAGCGATGAAACAAAATTTAAAAAAAAATAAAAACATGCGCTTTGCCTCAAGACAAAACACCTCCCGATATTAACAGGGCGCGTGAAGTAAAACGATGGTTCTGGACAAAACAGCAAAGACGCAACCAGAACAAAAAAAAAAACACTGTGGCATTGGGCTGTTGTGTGTGCGTGCAAAACCTGCGGCGAAAACGCAGCATAAACGTGACAAAGAGAAACAACCGACGACGCAGCCTGAGCAAGACGCCTGGGACGCTGACATCATACGAAAAAAAAGGTAGAACGCAAGAAATTACCCACCGAAGGGTGTGAGTGGGAGAGCACTCACAAAGTTATTCTACCCAACCTC
Organism: Anopheles rivulorum; assembly: GCA_018908115.1. Lineage (NCBI taxonomy): Eukaryota > Metazoa > Arthropoda > Insecta > Diptera > Culicidae > Anopheles > Anopheles rivulorum. The sequence continues at coordinate 5,940 of STHB01004526.1, read as the reverse complement.
CTTTGACTAATGGTGTGGGTCACCCCCTTCCGGGCAAAGGGTGGAGACAAAGTTTGGCAAAGGAGTTGTTGCTGAAAACCCGAACAAACAAAAGTGATAAATGAGTCGCGGAAAAAGCGGGGAGTTACGCCAATTGGGGAGGATGGCAGCGAAGACGCACGCGTCAGCAGGGAACAACATCACCACAATGCTGAACCACTACGAACAAGAAGGAGGACTGATGGTTTTTCATCCTCCAGCTCGCCAGGTCTTCTACGAGCTGGACCTCAGCATGCGATAAAATCATAAAACACGTATCCAAACAGACACTCACACACACACACCCAGACAGACGACAGAAGGTTGCAAAACAATGTCGCGGTGGGTTCTTTCCACCCGGTATCGGAGAATCGTTTGTATCATCTTACGCCTTTGTTGGTTGCAGCGATGGAGAGATCCAAACAACGGAAAACCGCCAAAGCCACTTATTTGTGCCTCGGGAAGCGGATAAACCATCGCGCGGATAAGCTATGCAAAGTGTAGCAAGAGAAAAGAGTCATTGCAACAACTGAAAAGCAAAAAAAATATATATATATACACACAATATACAATATTGCCCACAAATATCCCTTTGGCTCCACAATGTTGGGTGCGCGGCGGTTATTTGTTTTTGTTTTGTTGCTGTTTTCTTTACTGTTTTTTGTTTGGTTGTGTGTACGTACGGATAGCACCGGCTTGATAGCAAACAGTGAAACATACTAGCAGCAACAAAGGCGCAAAATTGTGAGCAGATGTTTCACATTGTTTGTTTATTTCGTCCCGGAAAATAAAGCCAACCGTCATCTGATAAGCTGCAGATGTGTGGTTTGTTATTTGGCCTCCCGGAAAAAAAGCTTGTACAGCGCAATTAATGGTACGCAGGCAAGGCAAACGTATTTTTGCCAGTAGAACGGTGCGAAAAGCGATTTAAATGTTGTTAAAGTTACGAATTAAAGTGTGCCGAACAATGTGGAAAAAATACCAAATGTCCGGGATAAAGCAAAGCACAAGAAGGAAATGCATTTGTGAATATCGTACTTTATTCACCTCAAATAAGGCTGACAATATGGAGAATAAGCAGTAATGACATATAAATAAAATGAGTATAGAAAATAAAGTAAGTATATCTTTAGAGAATGTTATACAAAGAAATAAAAAAGGAATATTAAAAAAACGACAGATGATACCCCAAAAACGCCACAAAACTGACAACATCCTGTCAAACCTGTCAATGTCAGCCTAGTGACATTCACTAAGTCAAACCTACCAGGTTGTACGGGCAGGTTGAGAAGTTGAGTTGAGATACAAAATACAAAATACAACATTTATCGAAGTTTTAAACAAATGTCATACAAAGCAGTAATGAAAAATAATTCCTATGACTGTTAAGTAAATTTCATTTAAAGTAGGCAGAAAAATTTGAGATGAAAAGTCTAAAAAATATCAGCTTATCAACAATATCGTCCTACATTGTATCTTCAAGTTTCATTCTCAAAAGCATCCCAAAAGGACAAAGTACACACGCATAAAGTAGTTTGCTAAATCTGGCCATCATCACCTATTTTATCGTGTTGCTTTTTTCTCGCTCGCAAACACTGCATCAGTACAACATGATGCCGAGCCTCATTTCCATGTTGCAGAAGGTGTTTTATTAAACCCGACCTTAATCCAACAGCTGTTCGGGATGTGCTCCCAGCATGCAGCAGGGAGAGGTTTCCTGTGTGTGTGTGTTTTTTTTTTTGCCTTTTCGGATGAAATCTTCGATTTTACATTTGCCCGGATTTTTTTTTGTTGTTGTTGGTGTGTTTTGTACGCACTTGCACCACATCTTGGCACATTGCAGGGGATGTGATTCTTTTCCAAGAGGGATTTTATTGTTCCATCCTTGTTACTATGTAAAGCTTGTCGCTTTTGCTATTGCCCTTTCCCTCGGCCAATCTTCACCCCCTTCCCTTCTTCCCTCACACTTGTTCCCACAACATTTGTTCGTTTTGCAGTACACACAAAACGTTAACATAACCTCGCACTTAGCGAGTTGCAGACTGCGGGCTGTAAAGCAGCTTGTCGTACTGCACACAGCTCACTCCCGATGGTGATATGCTCCGTTGGGTTTCGCTTTGTCGACAAACCCCGGGGAGGATCGGACCAGAAATTACTCCGGGACTTTGGCGACCCATTACTAACCGACTCTATCTGTGCACTCTGTCTGCTACTCTTCTTCAGTATTGAAAGCAACGCCTTTCTGCGTACATATGTGGCTTGAACTCCAGAACCAGTGTGTGTGTGTGTACGCAACGCAAAGTTATATTTTGTTCTGACACGCTCCGTGTATTTGGAGCATCGTCCCAAAGGCTGGGTAGAGCTCCCACCGCCAAACAGCGTGTGACTCCTGCGGGTGGCAACTGGAGACACACTCCTGTGCTCTGCTATGCAAACAAATCTGCGACAAAATAGCTGTACAGTGGCAGTAGTAGCAGCAATACAAATGTGCTGTAATTCCCGCTGCGTGTAGGGCGGAGATGCGTCAGCGAAGCGGTTCACTGCTGGAATAGCGCTTAGATATTGGTCCCTTCTAGCGGCGAAATTTGTCCATGCCGTTCAGGCCGAAAATTCCCTGCTCTCATTATTGGAGCGGGCATTGTAAGTTGCTGCAGCGCAGCGTCGATTTGTAAGGCTATTTATTACGACAACGCGTGAAGTGATACCACGTCCATGCGGCATGTCGGGCAAAATGCAACGTACAGCAACATCCACCATCTGCTGGTCGAAGGGAATGGCATTTTTCGCACACATTCGCACACACTCCCTTTGTCCTTTGTACGGCGAACCGAAATATCTTGCGAAACATCTGCACAATGTGTATGTGCGTTACACAAATCTTCTGGTTCGGTGCCTCCAGCTGCGTCAGACCGTAGAGTGCATCACCGATCGGAACGCAGCAGGGGAACCAGGCTGTACGTTGTACAAGAAATTAACAAAAAAAATCCAAACTCCCTACACACACCTGAAACAAATGCTACGATAAGCCGAGCACTTCCTGCATGCGGGCGGCAGCCAGAACCGTACACGGTGCAGACTTGTTCTCGGTACAATCACACCGCTACAAAATTTGCTCCAAAAATGGCCTGAACCGTATGGTGGTTTGCATCAGCGTCTGATATCTCAATGGGGAAGCTTATTCATCGCGAGGGCGGTGCAACACATGCTGTACCGAAGGAGAAAATACCATCAGACCAATATGCTTTAGCGCGCCTGGTACTAAAGCCTGAACGGCGACACTCGCAGGTGTGTCTGTGTGTGTGTATTCCAAAACTGAACGACACGGTGTCGTAACAAGAGAATAAAGCCGATCCACCATGAACCACATGCAAGTGTGCTGCAAAAGTTTTTCGCAATCCCGGCGCACGCTGCCACCCACCATTTCCACCTTCCTGCCGGGGCACCCACCCTTAGGAGTGGCACATGCACAAGAACAAAGATTGAAAACCTTCCTCCCTTAGCTAACGAACAAACAAAAGGAAAAGACACAAAAAAACCGGCAGACAAACAGAACATGCTGGTTATTAGAGAAGCGACAGCAGTGGTTGACACATCACCACCTACGATCATGGTACGCTTCGGGTTTGGGGGTTGAGTAGAACTGCACCTGCATTTTGCGCTGCAGCCCCGTTCGTTCACTTGTTCACGACGAAACAGTCAGACGGCAGCACTCACAAAAAAATAGAAAACAATATCCTAGAATGTTGGGTCACAAGAGCCCTCATTCCTACGCTAATCCGAAGGCATCATGTAGTGAGGTGTAACTAAATAAGGGTATAGGAAAATAAGCCGTTTCATTATATTTTAACGCCTCCAATTACGATGTTACGTTTGCTGTATATTATGCAAATTTAAAGTAATCCTTAAGCCTTTACCCACATATTAAGGATCTGTTGAACAGGAGGATTATTCTTAATGGAGGTTACATATAAGTACGTAGATGGTAGAAGGTCCCTTTTCTATTGGCAGAGAGTAGAACATCGCTTTTTTTGTAAAAAGCTGTAAGCTTGTTTGTAAATTGTTTAGATTAGAGGACTTAAATTCTAAAAATATTTGAATACTGAATAAGTTTTGGATCTCTTCTTCTGGAAAGAGACTTAGAAGGCTATCGAGTTTTAATAGCAAAATTGGAGCAATTTCCAAAATCCAAAACATTCACCGCATCCATCGAGAAAGCTTTGAATAGTCTCGAAATTAGGGGCAATTTCGGATCTATCTTGAGACGTTCGATTTCAACTTTAAAAAAATCTAGAAATGCCTATAGTATTTGCTGATTTACCTTTGTTAACTACATTGTTGTGCATATTTTGCAGATTTTAAACTAAAATAATTGATAAAGTAAGAATTACTAAGATAGTCTTGATTTCGCCATTAAGTAGCTGCATATATCTCTGATTGGGATGGGATTATTAAGTTTGTCAATTACCTTTTTATCTTAGTCTTTGCCTTTTTGTTTGAGGATATTAAACCAAGCATTGAAAGCAAAATCCCAAAGTGATGAGTTTCCATGTTTCACGGCTTTCACATATTAAAATATTAAACAATTTGATTCGTCGCGTTGCCGCAATAAAATGCATGTTCCATTTTTCAAAGGTCATGCACGCAAATGACTCCCAAAAGAGCGGCGATAAATGAGAGAAAGTGCTGTTAAAAATAAAAACCACACGATCCCTTTACACGGGCACATGGTTTACTACTCCCCTGGGAGGTTGGGTGTCACGAGAAAGCATTAACCGCGTCCGAGACCAGAAGGGCTTATTTTCAACCAACAATTAATGTCGGTGATAATTAGCTTAACGACTGGCAAGATGCAACCGTGTGGTGCATACGGCACACGGCTGTGATGTACTTTGTGATTATAGTTCTGATACAGTTTCGCTCGTTGTTTGCGCCGACGTTAGTTACTATTTGCAGGGAGTTAATCACTAGAATGGAGGACATATTTGAGTGCACATTATTCTACACTTGAGAAGTTTATACTTTCATTGCACAATTTTATGACAATTAAGGTGGAATAGTATGGACTGATAATCATTACCCTCGAAGCGAACTAGGTAATTTTCAAAAATAAAAAAGCAAAACAAAAAAAACCATCATCTCTTGATGTTATTTTTAATGAAAAATCCGCGACTCGCGATTAGAAACAGAGAGTGAGATAAAAAAACACACACACACACACATTCTGTGATCTGGTTATTATAGGACCCTCTCGTACCCTCCAACAACTCACCAATACCAGACGGTGAATGCATCGGATGAGCTACTTATATCGCGCCCGGGTTTATGGCATTGGGATTTCACTGTATGATAAACAGCACACGATTCTCGTTCCCCATCAAACGTTTGCCGTGTGTGAGTGTGTGTGTGTGTATGTTTGCCAGGGATCTAGTTAATTTTGCTGCTCGAGAAGGAAAAAAGAAAAAAGCGCAAAGACAGCAGCACACCGTCGTGCCGACGATCCAAAAACATCAGCTTCCATTCCTTGCGACGTTGTGCGCCACCAACCGTTTGGCTCCCGGCTCCCGCAAGAAGCATGTACCATTAATTATAATTAAAACCGAAAATGAGTTGCGACGATGACAACAAACGGTTGGGGTTCCACGGTAAACGATGCGCGCCTGCGCCCATCCTTCCCCCCACCGGTTTCAGGGGTGGAAATGGTTGAGAGGAAACTCATCCGAAGCGAACGAAAATATCATATCAGTGGCACGAAAAGGGAAAATGGAAAATATAAATCAAGAAGTAGCATTTGCGGTTTACGTGTGTATTTTTCAACGCAGAACAACAAATACATAACTGCTTTGCACGCGTCGAAGAATGGGAAAATCTAAATCAAGGGATTTTGTAAAAGAATTATTTCAAACATGAAAGAAAATTGTGCTC
>STHB01004465.1:0-16460 GCA_018908115.1 Anopheles rivulorum | reverse complement strand
GTCCCCCAAACTTTACTTACTTCAGCGTTTCAATTCCCCTAACAAAAAAGCTTTCGTTCCCAGGTTTGGGAAAAGCTCCGTTCAAGTTGCATCAGTTAGACATTAAAGTCTACAACGTCTACAAACCAGCAAGACCATTATTTCACCAACGCCAACCGCTGTGGAACCGTTTAATCATTTTACACACAATCGTTTCATCGGCGCTCAATTTATCGAAAACGACGAATTTCAGCCCAAATCGGTTCGCGAAGAATAAAGGAGAACAAAAACAAAATCTATATGTTTCCCATAAAACTGCCAGAACGTGCCGCACACAGCCCTGTTCTGCTTCACCAACCAGGACACGAAAGTGCGGACGGTGCGACCCCAGGCCACCAGCACCGGAAGCACTAATGCGGTTCGCTTTGTAAGCGAGTGGATAAATCAGACGGTTGAACCAAAAAAAAAATGCAGAGAACACGGCAGTATAAATGAAAACAAGTAACGAAAAAAGCAGCTCCCTCGTTACCGTGGCAGAGAACACGGTGGCCATAAATAATATCCATTCGAATATCGCATTCGTACGTCGAAAATTGTGCTCGCTCTCCCCCAAAAAAAAAGGTACGCGGACGAAACTGTTGGCCGACCGGTTTTGAACCGGAAGCACGGGTTTTTTGAAAATTGTGCGGATTCTGTTTGAAAAAAAAAATGGCCGAGAATGCAACGGGAAGAACAAAGTCAGTAACGAGAGATGAAAATAATGTTTCTTCCACACTTTTTTTTTTGCCTTCCTCCGAAACCATTTCAATGCTTTTGACGGAAGGCGGCCCGGTTCGACTTTCGTGCGTCATAAGCGGACGGAAATCAGACATCAGAGTATACGTACCTGTGGCAGGACCTAAGGCATAATGTGTCAGGTGTGCACGTGTCTGTGTGTGTGTGACATTCGTATCTCATGATGGTCGCCAGAGTCTCAGAGCCCGAAAATGGAGCTAGAACTCCCCATGTGAGATTATCTCGTCGAGTGTCGTGTGCTTTTGCTTCCTTTACCTTATGGTATGGGTTTTCGTCCTAACGTTGGTCAGTGTCATCGGTGACAAGAAAAAGAAGGAAAAAAGTACTAAAGCTTTTCATGCGGTACGGCCGAATGTGCCACCGTACCCGAAAACCGAAACCGTACCGTTCGTAAGCCATGCTAGTGGAAATAATCATATTTTTCATGATAGCCCGGATAAATCTACTCGGTCGAATATTTGTAGGTGATTCGTTTGCCCGTTCTACCGACTGTCCGGGGTTACGATGGCACAAGATGGTATAATAATGCTAAACCAAAATCAGATTGACAGGTGGAGTAAAAACATTAAACTGATCCGCCATGATAAATGCACACATAAAGAGAGAGACAGAGAGAGAAAAAGAGAGATAGAGAGAGAGAGAGAGAGCGAGAGAGAGAGAGAGAGAGAGAGAGAGAGAGAGAGAGAGAAATAGAGCAATTTATAAAGCTGAATGTCATTCGAATGTCTGTTTTTTCTCTTTTCGATTTATGATTCGTATTCTACGAGAAAAGGTATTTTGAGTTAAGCTACAGGTAGCGATGATTCAGGTTTCTGAAATAATATTATTTTGAATTCCATCTCTCCATTTCATCTTCCCTTTCATCTATGAATTAGATATGGTCAAATAGAAGCGAGAATTCATATTTTCATCTATATATCGATTTGATTAATTTTAAAAATGTTTTAAATATGCATTATCTGTTTATTAACTTCAATTGTGGTGAAATATCTCTTCAAACTTTCTCCACATTTTTTGTATAAAGTAAAGCTTTTTTTTTGGTGGTAAATCCAAATATTTATTTTTGGGATTTGGGGAAACGTTAAAGTAACTGTTGGTTAGTTTATGAAGTATCCACATTACCCAAGAGTAGTAATGTGGATTAATAAAAGGCCTAGTCTTGGGATATCATCCCATTCTTCACATAATTTCTACTTGTCCGCCAGAGCTTTTCTGTTGGAGTAAAATGGAGCTTTTTGTTCCGTTGAGTCCATGCACAAGCAACTGTCTGTATCTTTCGTGATAATTTTATTTAAAAAAAAAACTTAAAGTTAGACTGCATCTTGCTTCATGAAATAATCCAGAATGGACTAATTGGTCCATTCTGGATTACCTTACGATTTCATATTTTCCAGAAACGAATCTACTACGCCATAAAGGCCAAGTTCACTAACCAATAGATATCTCAGCATTTTTGCTTAGCTCAAACATAACTTTTGAAACACGACTGTAATTATTAAAGAGTTAGATACTAATTGTTGGTCCTTTTGACAGATTTGTTTGACATGTTTCGTTGTATTTTATGGAGTATTAGTAACATCTAATAACCGCTCAATTTCGGTTTGTACGGATTGGTGTTTAAGTCACTGCAAACTAAAATGATATTCAAGATTTCAATAAATCATGCGCAGAAAACTACTTCATAATAGTGTTAAACTCTCGATTGAATATGTATTCAACAGCGTCGGTGTAAAACGCTCTCATACGCTACGGAAACTATTCATGGAAATTGATATTGCTGCTTTTACCCTTCATTAAAGAGGCGGTTGTGTGGAAAACGCTGTTGACTGAACTTGTCATGTACGTACGTACCCATACTACCAACGCCATGCGTCAAAGTGGTGCACACTTTGGAATGCATCCGTTTTTCCCTCTCTCTCTCTCTTTGTATGTGGGTGTGCTTGTTGCTGCGCTATCGATCCCGATCAATGTATCGATATACTATCGTTACTAGGCCAAACGGAACATATTTTAATAACGCTCACATACACAGAAACGGTGCACATGCATCGAAAGAATGTACCGTCCGCCATTGCCGCTGCTGGATGCTGGAAATAGCATCGACACATACGTGTAATATAGCAGGAGAAAATATTTATCGACATGATCCATACTGGCAAACGGTGGTACACTCGAATGGTGCGGCCAATGTCCAGACCCGTGTGCTCTTGGTCGCATAAAGGCGTTGCATTTTTTTTTTGTTTGCTGTGTGTCCCCGGATGTTGAAAATGATTTTCATTCCTTTCTGTGTTGTGAAGCTTGTGTGTACGGGGAGGTCGCATAAAAGCGCCAGCAATTCGATGATGACGATGGGCGCTCGATGAGGTAAAATGTCACAAATGTTTTGTAACAATTTACACACGGGAACACAAGGATGTGGCGAGCGGTACGTCCTTTTTGTGGAAAATGACATGTCCCTAAATATTACAGGGCTGTTGCTTTACACGTAGGTGTTGTACGTGTTGGCCAGTGAAAAGCTCCGTTGGAAGGCAGTCGAAATTTGCCCCAAAGGTCCGAACGCGGTCTCGCATGAGAGAGTGAGCTGTTTTGGTCGAACATTGGATTACACTTACGGAAGTTGGAAGAACCGCCCACGCCGTAACTGGGTCACCGTTTCGTGGTGTATGGGCATCACGCATTAGTAATGCTGTGGATGCTCTTCTCACTTCTGTTCCCAAGCTCGAATCCATGCCTCGAACCACTTGAGGCAACCTTGTATCAACCGAACGGCAAGGACCACTTCCGTGTCCTTCACATAGTTCGTGCATAATTAACGGGTTTTTGCCCACCCAACACTAACCATCACTCCCTCCCCGTCCTCCCCATCCTTCCGGGACGGATGCCTCGAGCAAAAGCGAATATAGCGCCACACTACATGGTACACCACTTCATAAGCACACCCGAAGATGGGTTATGAAGTTTTTCTTCCATCTTTCCCAGGCCCGGGCCTTTCATGTACTTCGTGACATACACATTCTTCGTTGACTTCATCGGTCCAGGAAGCACAAGCCATCCACGGTAGTCAGCGATGGAAGACGAAAAAAAAACAAGATTCTGCCAAGTGTGCTTCGTGCCTTTTTGGCGTTGGCTGTAGCGTAGTCGGTGTCGTCGGCACCATGAGTAGAGATAAATTATTTTCCAAAGAAGATAAATCAGCCTTGGATCATTGGATATGCCGGTGCCGTGTCGACACATCTTACCAACACGACTGGCCGCAAACTTGTTTAAGTCAATGTTTGCAAGACGTTCAATTAAGCAGCGAAAGAAATTGGGTGTGTTTTGGATCACCACCAAAACCACACGGCCATAATTCGACGGAAGAATATGCTGCTTTACGAGTGAGCAATAGATTAAGAGAGTGAAGAACGATAAACAAATTATTATCCATCGTGATCCAGTTGAGCTTTAATTCTGTTCTTTAATCCGACCGGTGTGTATCGTCACTTGGCATGGCACCGAAATTATTGGGTTGGATAGAAAGATGGCGCTAGTTCATCATCGGGTACGGGATGATAATAAATGTAATGAAGAATAAGTTTGCCGTGTTGTTGTTAGATAACAATACTTTCACCAGAGCGAAAGCTTCTTATCCTACCTTTACAGCCAACTGTCAACTCAAACTCAAACTCTCCCATTCACAGTGTTTGCGGTTGATGGACACATTGTTCCATTTCTTCAGGACCATTTTCCTGGTCGCTGCTATCGCTTACTTTACAGCCCGGAACATACAGCTTGTACGAATTGTGTGCAGTTCCGCTTACGCGAAACCATGAACAAAAACCGAACGGGAAAAGGTTCGGTGCCCGAGCTGGTTTTACAAATTTAATGATAACTAACGAGAAAAGTTTTGCCTGTGTGCGGGTGAAGGCTGGGCGTTATTTTTAGCCGCGTATGTTTTTCGCCTCCCTGCACCCTTCTTGCTGCTGGGTAATGTTTTGTGCTACAAAACACGATAATAAATTATGTTAATTAAAAGCATTTCTTGAAAGTTTTACATCGAAAACTTAAAAAATAAGCAAACGCATGCAGCCGATACGATGCGTGGTGTCATATTAAGTTGCTTTCTTTACTACAGGGTTCTTCGTTACACGGAGAAAGGTGAAAAAAGTTTTCTACCATTTGCGAATTCTTTCCAACTTGAAGAGATACTTTAAGAGATAAAAGAGCATGCTTTGTTTCTTTGTTGCATCCTTCGTAATTTGCAATCGATATTATACAAAGCTTTTTTTTTCAACTGACACATCCGTCATGTGGTAGAAAGCTTTCCATCAAATCGACTTTACTTATGCAAAAGCACAAAAAATAAGAATAATTAAATTCTTTATCACAAAACTTTAACCTAACCTATCCTTTTCTTTAGTTTTTCTTGTAATGTAATCCATTAAAAATGCGAAGTCTACTACAAAGGAGTGAGTTATAAGTCCACGTTCAAGTTGGTTCTCAGCTTTATTTTACATAAAAGTTTTAATATCTTTTGGATTCTTTTCAAAGTAAAATTTTTACAAGTAAATGTTGAATCCTTCCCATTTATTGGATCTTGTTTAAGGATCTTCAAGATAGGAAATAGTTCCACACCATCCTTTACATATTCCACTTCAACTTAAAACTGATCCAGAAAAAGCTGTAACATTCAAATCTTAGAGCAAAAACCCTGTAAAAAAACTGAAAATACGGATATAAAGTGAAAACAGACCGCACCATGTTGCAATTAAAAATGTGGCCAGTTCGCATTAAGTGGTTACACGCTACGCACCCTTCTTCGTGTCACATGCTGTTTTAATTAAATGCATACACAAGTGTAAAAAAAACGCTCCAAATAGCCACGCACTTACCAACGTAATTAAATTTCCACTTTTTCGCCAAAGCCAATTTCTCGGTTGATTCAATAAACACAAAACTCATTTTTACCTGGTGCAACAACCATAACAAAAAAAAAAAAAAACACGCAGCTAAATAAAACGCACGTTATCGGAGGACGAAAGAAATAATTAGATTATTTTGCTACCAACTGCGACCGACGCCATCATTATGTCCCTGCCACACGGTACCATTATTGAATTTGTGTTCTTTCGATTTATGTTCCACGTTTTTTTTTTGTTTGATCGAAATAGTGCAGCGGAATCCAGCGGGCGGAACAGAATGCAGTTTTTATTTACCTTTCCGGTAACGTCATGAGCTGATCCATGCTTTTTTTTCCACGGAAGCAGCAACAGCGCAGTATCGACTGAGTAAAGACTAAGGATGAAAGCGAGTAAAAAAAAAAAATGGAAGGATGAATAATCGAACAGCATTGATCCGCAACGTTTCAATAATTCACATCCGGTGCAACACCGGCGTAAGTAAAGTGAAACCCGATTGCATGCCACGCGATACCGTTTCACTATCGGTAATTTATCATGTCAGCTCAAACGATCCGTTTATTGGGTGACAGTCCATTAAGCTGGAACTGCTGCTGCTTCAGCTGCTTGTGCTGCTGCTGCCAGCATTTCTCAATAAAGCAAACTCAATTATGTGCCGGCTACTTTAAGCGAGGCTTTACGTTTGTGTTTGTTTCCCCCTGCTCGTTGTGGCGTTTTTCCTTTCCCAAAAGCCCACTGGTACGCCATTTTAATTCGGTGGCAATAGTCGCTTAAAGACCGAGGCTATGAAATGGATACGTTCCGGAAGTGGAGTTGAATTCTCTTCCCCATTTGCCTGCTGTAATGTTTCCGGGAAATGGTTCGGTTTTCTTACCGACATGTGCACGCTAAAATGCTTCGTGCCCCTTAGGTGGTATAGGCAGCACAACAGTGCCTTTCTACACTTTAGTGTCTAAATTTTCTTGTCGAATTTTCCGACCAAAAAAAAACCCCCCATCTCCATTATACAGTTTCGTTTTCGTTCGATTGATTTTTTGTGTTTTTCCCATTCAGCCCTTGAATCTTGCGATGGAAAGGAATCGAATTCGTCAAGAAGGGGAAAAAAAGGTTGCTCAAACCTGGTTGGAAGAAAGCTTGCTAGCTCGCGTGAGCTCGTATTTGGTCGATGAATTTAATTTCCCGAACCTGGTTCTGCTGGGCTGGAGGTTGCTTTTTCATTTCCAGCATAGTACAAAAAACACCAATTGTGGTCCGTTTTTTCTTGTTCTACCCTTTTTTTCTTCTTTTCTTTCACTTGAAACGTCCAAAGCACGTCCTGTTGGACGTTGTGTCGGACACGATTCGGACACTAGGACACGGGCACTGTTTGGTGCGAACCATCAGCACACAGAACCTGTCAGTGCCGTAGCATCGTAACAGACAGACTGAGCCGGACAACCCGATAGGCACTTACACACTACACAATTACCATCGTTCGGCTGGAGTGTAAAATTTTGAAGGCACACCAACCAAACCAACCAAACCGACCAAAGCCCCACCAAAGAAGCTAGACCGTAACGGAAATGCTGAAGTTTTCCCTTTAGGCGCTCACAGCGGCCGGCACCGTCAGCCCGAGCCGCACGAAACCCGATAGAAACTGTTGAATAATTGATCTACCATAAGAAATAACATTATTCTTCCATCTTTTTTTTCCACCCTTGCGATGGGAAAATGTTTTGGGGCCGCTTTTCCATTGAAATTTTCGAAGCAACCAGGCTATGGCTGGTGTGGCCATTCGTCCGAACGTCAGTGCACTTGGTGCTTGATGCACAACCAAGGGCCGGTCAGAAGTTTGGGCAAGAAAACTCAAAAACACGCCCAAAAGCCGCGGGAGAGAGAGTAAATTAACCTTTTCAACATCAAAAGTATGCCTGACCAGAGCGACAAAAAGGCTTGCCTCGTTCGGGGTGCTTTTGCACGTCATCCTGCCGGACAGGATGATAAGCTACTTTGCTGCCCACGCTGCCTTACCTAACGCTTACCCGGTGGTTCTGTGTAAGACGAAGCAAATGGGGCATGCTGACCGGTATGGTGAAGTTTTGTGTGCTTTGTTTTTTTGCTAGCTCATGTTGTGCATATTTAGTTTATCCTGTTAACATTTACAAGCACTATGTCAGCTCCATGCATTATAAGGATATGATAATGATTATAGTTATTTTTATCTTTGGTAAAGAGTAACTAGTAACTATTGTTTTATTACTTGTAAAAACGAAGTTGTGCTATGTCACATGTGTTTTCTTCAAAAAGTACACCATTGCCATCCTTGAGGTCCTTAATGGAGGCGAACATGTGAGACGAATAAATGGGTTGGACAGCCCTGGAAAGCTAAGAGAGCATTAAAATTAGGTTATAAAAGTTAGAAAATCGAAAAGAAGGAAGAGTCGCATGCGACCTTGAACTAATAGAACAGTCTGAGAATAAGTTGAACTTTACACAGTTCTTAATAAAACAATTGAATTTGGATAAAATATTGAGCAACAATCAGAAAAGCAGAGCAACGTTTAAATATAATACTCTAGAACAAATAGAACTACTAACTGTGTTTGAAATTCTTGTGGATAAAGATGGAACTATTTCTGGATTATTTTCAAGTTGAACTAGAATGTATGGAGGTAAATGTTGAATCCTGTCGTCTTCTGGGTCTTGTTCAAAATGTAATTAATATCGCACAAACCGGTATGACACACCTGTCATATGTTGTTTGCTTTCTGGAGTATGTCTAATTTGAGCTGGAGTATGTTTCATTAGAATTGGAATGCGCACCACTTTTTTAGACTTGTAAACCATTTGTATATATTTGTATTGTACCATTTGTAGACTTGTATTTGTAATTGTAAAAGCTTTGCTTAAAATCGATTTCTTCTTGTAAAAGCTCTAGAAAAGAAAAGTTACATTAACATATTCTTCTTCAACTAGAAGCGAATCTTTTTTCCCTTTTCCATCCAGAACAATAATATCGAACAAATTGTGTGCATGACATAATCGGACGCTGTCATGCTTTAAATGAGGGAAAATTACATGATTGCCCAGACATATAGACATTGATGGAATTGAACCGGTCGATAGATTGATCAAAGTGTATGTATCGTCAAGCTGAATGGTGAACAACAGTTTACAAAGGCCCGCAAGAGAAGTTGTTAGAGCGTGGATACAAAGGAGCACAATTTAGACCATAACTGGGAACATTGACGAGGCAGAACAATGGCATGAAGGCATAAATCTACCGACTAATGAGGTAAAGGTAATGAATGGAGCTCGAACTGGACATGATTTGTTGGAATGATTGGTTCGGAGTGGAATGGAGAGTAGGCGAACATTGGAAGATATCACAAAATTTATTGCAAACTGATACTTATATTTATAAACGGATGTAGAGAGGCTGAAACTAAGCAAAAAGTTGAGTCCTTTAATGAAAATCGTACTAATGTTCAAGCATAACTAACATTTAAAAACAACTTTGGTTTAATGTTATGAACACGTTTTGAAACTTGGAAAGGGTCTCGTTACGAAAGAGCAGTTATAAGGCTCTCAACGTGGAAACCCTAAAGTATATCTCTACCTTTGCAGACAGAAGAGTCGCCAAGTCGTTGTGGAAAAAAGGCAGTTATGCATTCATGATAATACGTCTCTTTTTCACAACACCTTTCAACAGTGTAATGATAATGCCATTACCATTCGTTAATGTCAAGTGTGTTGGTAGTATAACACAAAACTTTACAGCATAAAAAAGAAATCACTACCAGCCGAAAAAAAAGTCTACTCAAAACTGTCATTAATGACCGATAATGTGACAAGTTTGGCGTAGAAAATACAGACGCGCGCAAAAAAAAAAAGTTTCACCCCATAAAGCTTACTGACATCATTTCTTTTTTCTGCTTTATTGCTTTTTTTTCCTGTTCCTGTTCCCGTACAAACCGGATGTTCCGAATGGGTACCCGAGCAGCAACAGTTTGCTAGTTTTATTTTTCCCCTTTTTTATCAAATAAATTTTATCCAGCAAAACCCCGTCCAAAGAGCTTACAGTTTTGATCAATCTTCTCGTGTTCCACTCAAAGCGGTTTCAAGTGAAACTCGGTTACCATGGCAAAGGTGAAAAACCTCTACTGTTTTCCGTAGTGAAATTTGCTCGCTTCAAAGCTTAAGTGGTTTGGTTTTTGTGGTGTCAAAAGCATCGCAAGAAAGGACCACTTCCGGTGCTAGTGGTGTAGTGTTTAGTAAACCATGAGTGGAGTTGTTCCGTTGCTTCCGAAAACGGGACACAATTGCAATTTTACACCCGGTCGAGGTGCAACAACACCAACCACCAAACCAAACCACCCGGCAACATTGTGTTGTGGAGCAAACAAAAGAAAAAAAAACGACCGTTTTTCACCGTGTTACATGGTGAAGCTCGAGATAAGCGTGAGAGCATTATTTTATTGCACCCGAGAGCACAACGAGTATGGCCCAAGCTTTGCCAAGCACAAAATGACAACCGAAAACTGTCACCGTCAGTCCGTGGGACCGGCGCGCTGATTTAAGCAACCTTCAACAGTCGACACACGCAGGAATGTTGACGGATACGAAAACCGGTGTGCCATTACCTGCGTCACGACCTGGCATGTTGGTGGAATACGCTTTCGGGGGTTAAGTGTTATGGATGGAAGTGACATCGGTCGAGACAAGACTTTGCTTCAAAGCTGCCGCCAGTCAGGAAAGGGAAGGACGCGAATG
Organism: Anopheles rivulorum; assembly: GCA_018908115.1. Lineage (NCBI taxonomy): Eukaryota > Metazoa > Arthropoda > Insecta > Diptera > Culicidae > Anopheles > Anopheles rivulorum. The sequence goes on along the minus strand of STHB01004465.1, from coordinate 6,036 downwards.
GGAGGAAAAGAGGTCTTAAGTGTCACAAAATTCCGCAGATCCGACGACGACACAGACCGGTTTGCATGCAAAACGAATCCCTTGCCGTCTGTGGCGATGTTGATTAAACTTCGCCCGGCTCAACCATTTTGCCGCAGCAGGATTAAGGCGTTCGTTGATTGAACGTTCTGTGACCTGGGTAGCCGACCTTGCCCATGACTGGGGCCCGACATACCCATTGCCCATTAGCATTATGCGGAATTTTGCAAATGCAAACACTCCGATGCGATGCGATACGATTTGGTCCGATGATCAGTGCTGTCCTGTGGAACGTAGCTCCCGCACCAGTGTGCTGGGAGTGAAATCAACGATTACGAACTGGAAACAATTTCCAATTTCGTGTCCATCTTTCACTCCGTTAAGCAGGCACACACTCAATGCTTTTTCAGCGTTAAAATTAGTCTGTTTCGGAAGGACGCGGCGGAAGGAGCGTCAGACACAATGGAGACGCCTGGTGCCCGGTACGGAGCCACCATTCAAAACAACCGTGGTGGTGGTAGTGTGATAACAATAGTCACACAAGCGGCTACATTCACATCCAGGCACCGGAAGCCGCCTTTACAGTTTTCCACTTCAATCGCTTCCAGCGAGAATACTTCCTCCCTGCGTACCCGAATGGAGGCGCATGGTTGTTAACTCCGGGCGTATGTGTTTCGTCTCAGTTTTGTCAGTTGGAATTATTGATTTTGTGCGCCGGTTGCCCGTGGCAAGCCGTCTAATTTCTATGCAACCCATTTCAATAGGCAAGCCCCGTAACGAGCAAAAACATTAATGATAATTATGTTTATAATTGTTAACTACTGCGCCCATTCAGCTGCTGATGATGTGTTTTGTTTCGTTTGTTTTTTTTTTTTTTGGTGCCGCAAACATGCTAGCAAAACAGCTCTATGAATACTCTACTCATGAGAATAGAAAGATTAATTTGCAAACAAATTTCGCCAATAAATCATGTGCCAGCACGAACCGCTTAGCGGATGATTTAGACAGTGAGCGAATGGTGCGCCGGTGAACGGGGGCATGTGGTAGGGTGGGGGAAAGCGGGGGGGGGGGAGAACTGGTTGAAAAATTAATCGCCCGTCCTGTGCGTGACAGTACCAGCCCGATGTCACACACACACACACACACGCACGGGCGCCCTCTAGCCGAAGCAGCCCGGCCTTGTGTTTCGATCAACAGGCTGCAAGAAAATTAATGACGACAAGCCTACCAATCATTTGCAGCACGTAAACGGCTCGTTTTTTGGCGGGTGAGACGGGACTTGAAGGGGTCGGTTGGCTATGTTTTAATTTCCATTTCGTGCTTTTTGGCTCAAAGTATGCAGCGAACAAAATGGGAGGAAAACAAAATGGGCAAGAGAAGTGGAAAGAAAATTGCCGCCAGGCAAACAAAAACATGATTGAAGTGGATGATGCCCTTGGCTGATGATACTGCGCGAGCTTGCTTGGTGGCTGAGTAGTCTGGTAGTACATACGAGCACCCATAATGTGTCGGTTTGATTTATAATCTTCCTTTCCCCATCGTTAGCGAGTGACAGGTAAATCTTGCTTGGAAGTGACAGATTTCATCTAGTTGCATACATTAAGGCGTTTTGGGATTTTTTGTGCATTTATTGTTGATCATGGATACAATATCATTTTAGTACAGAATAGATTTAAGAGCAAAACAATTACAATTAAAATTGTGTATTTCCCCCGATCTAACACACGCTGCGGTATCAATCAATGTTCCATTTTTTTCTGTAGCTATTCAGCAAGAAAATCTGTCTTCAATTGAATTATTTAACCAAACCATCGTTCGTTTTTTTTTTGTCTCCCTTCAAACAGACGGCCACATGCTTTGGTTTTGAATGATTTATCGTCCTACTCGATGGCGATAAATTGTCTTCACTATGTTGCTGCTTTTTTCTCTCTCTCTCTTTCTCTCTCTCTTTTCCCTCTATTGCTTTTAAATTGCACTGTCCGGAGGCGGGATTTTGTTTTGTTCTATCATTTCACCTCCAAACGTCACTTAAGAGTCAGCAACCGAACAGTATGCAAATTCACTGGCACCCCGAGTGAACAAAACAAAAAAACACCAACCAATACACTGTGCACGGTCACCCCGATTTGTACCTAGGGTGTTGTGGGAAAATCCGGTGAAAAACCTTGCCCACCAACCCCATGGGAATGGAGGGAATAAAAGAGGACAGCACACAGCACACCCGGTATGAAAAGAGTGGTGAGAATTTTGATGAAACTATTCAACGAGCTGGGCACTCGGCACGAAAGGCACGGATTTTGCATCCTGATCCACCACGGTGTGTGTGCGCACGGCGCTTTTATGGTGGTTCGTGGAGAAGAATTATGGATTGTAAACGAGTTTGGAGATTGGAGGGTCCCCGGTTTAGGCTCGGTGGATGGCTTACCAACGGAAGAAGGTTCACCTTGAGCACCGAGTGTGGAGGATTGTTCGCAAGTAGTTTTAGGATGAGTTTACGAGTGGCCTGTCGGTAACCACGTGCACGAACCAACGACATGACCGTGCTGGTCGACCAAAACACTCCCCCTGTTGTGCATACTTGAACGGGTGAAATAGTTTATAATTCCATATGAATCCTGAGCAGAACCTTACTGTCCTTGAGTTGTAGCGTATTTTAATCATTTTTTATGTCTTCTTGTAAATAAAGAATGCCCAGTGCAGCATACATGTGGCAAGATTAATGTGATGAGTATCTTCAGTAAAGAGTCAATCGAATCGAGTCGACTGATACGAAATCAGTTGAAAAATTCATCAAACGATCAACTGCTAAAAGCTCACCACACGCTAATGATTCATGATTTTAATGGTTATTATTATCCAAATTTTACTTTTGCATTTATATTACTCAATATTCTTAATCTTTGGTGATTCATGATGAGTTGAGTAAATTCTCCTTTTACATGATTCTATAAAATAGAGAACCAGATCCTGAATCACTCTCGCTCAAAACTAGTTTAGTGTTTATAATGGAACGCCGTTTATCCGGGTACCTATTATCCGGTTGTCCCATTATCCGTGCTATTCAGCAATATTCAGCAAACAGCTTGTTGACGCGTAGACGTCAAGAGGACACTAGACGAGAAATAGTTTCGTCAAGTGTGTAGCGAGAAATTAGTGAGCGGCATTTTTATTTTTAAATATTAAAGCAACAGGTTCACGATCTTTATAGAACGGTTGAAAGGCAATAAACATATAAAAGTGCATTACAGTTAGCAATATTAACAAAAAATATATGTAAATCAACTAAGTGAACCTATTATCCGTGTTGTTCGATTATCCGGCCACCATTGAGTCCCGACATGTACGGATAATCGGCGCTCCACTGTATTTGATTCTTCTATTGTAGCATTTGTAGCAAATCTTTTTAACACTATAACTCTTCAATTTCTTTAAAATGTCATACACAAACGTCTCCTCCAGTCAAACCAATTAAAGCTGCCAGCTCACGCTGAGCTCCAAATCCGGCCAGCGAAGATATTCACTGCAGTGCCCGTGGAAACCCGTCGACAACGAAACACTATCTTTTTGATCCTTTCCCAGCGTCGAGTGTCCCCAGATCCTAGATCCAAGCCCGTTAAAACTGGTTGGAGCGAAATTTATTACCTCCGGCAATGGGGCTTTTGCGTTTATTTTTCTGTTTTTTAGTTTGGCACGGTCACTGTTTTTTGAAATCCGCATCCAAGCAGCAGCGACATAAAAAAATGGACATTTTTAAACAATAGCACCGTCCCCGGTTTTGTCATTGTGGGACTGTGGTACCAGGAATGCAAACAAAGCGGCTCAGCCGAAAGCGGACAGACAGTCGTGGGGTTTTTTTTGTGTTGAGGTAAAAATGTGTGCACAAAAACATTCGCCGAAACTGAAACCCCGAAAAGTTTAAAATGACCCCCGTGAGAAGCGTTCAACCTCGGGGGCCCTTTCGGGGTCAGCCGTACCATTCCATATTCGAGGCCCGGACCCGGGTCCGATTTGTGGAATTGGATGGAAGGATTTTGCTTCCATCGCCATCCATCGGCTAATGGTCGCACCTATTCGCCTTGTGCTTATGTTTTATTCAATGTGTTCTACCTTTTGTGAACCGAACCAAAACGCAGAAAGTCAGGTCTGGCTGGTTGCATTCGGACGCTCTTGCGCAAGATAACAACAACAGCAAGCCGTAAAACCCCCCTTTCCCAAACGAAGAAACGTGGTCCAGTTCAAGAGGACTTCGTTATCGTAGTAGTTGTTTGTCTGTTTTGCTTTTGTTTTGCTCCACGCCTTTATACGACCTTTTTTTTTTTGGCTGGTGGTGCTTATAAATGGGTTGCAAGAAAGACAAATCCCATCCAGGCAGCATATTGTGCTCACCAAACACTACACACACAGAGCACGAACCTTTTCTTGAGACGTGTGGCAAGTCCACGTGGGATCTATGGGGGCAAGTGGCAAACGTTCCGATGAAAGCGCGTTGACAGGTTGTTCTTTTAACCTTCGCGTCATATTCAGCTTACGTCCGCTTGCATATGCTTTCCATCTATTTTTTGTATTTGTCTTTTCTCTTGCTTTTTCTCTCTCTCTCTCTCTCTTTCTCTCTTGTCTGTTGGACGATATCTCGCTAGATTGAGGATTTTAGTTCCCAGCCACAGCCGCTTGGTTACTATTTTTAGTACACGTAGTCGCGAAAACCCATAAGGATAAATGAATGTCCGCTGTTTCGTTCGCGGGCCGAGTTTTATGTCACCCCCCCCCCCCCAAAACGACCCTTCGGTCGTATTTGCTACAACACTCCATGTCCATGGTGCAGAACAGCGAAGAACAGCTGGTTTGCTGTGGTTTTTTCCTGATTTTGTGGCTGGCCGCGACTGTGGTTAAAAGCTTTTAGCTAGTCAAGCATCGGCAGCTTTGACCGGGCGAGCGAATCTATAATGGCATTAATTAGGCCACAACTGCCACCACATCACTTTGCGGTGAAAATTAGGCTTTCCCATTATTCCTTAGGAAATGACAATAAAATCAAATTCGAAAAAAAACATGAAACAACTGCGAATAAAGCATGCTACCGCCATGTTCGAATGATTGTGCTATTCCGAGCGAGAACATAGCTGCTTCCTGTAGTCAAGCTAATTGGATGTAAATAATTTACCCACCGTGCAAGCAAATGCAATGCATCCATGCATGTGCATTGCGATTGCTACCGGCGGGCTTAATGTCCCAAAAGGCGTTGCGTTCAATTGATTGTACAAACGAAATAAATGCCTGCCCCATTTACTCGCTCGGCCGCTCGGCCGGCAATACGTTGCCAGTCGCAAACGTTCCAAGGGCACTCGAACACTGGCCCCGTACATCTGTTTGATCTGGCATAACTTCTCTGGCAATGAATGGGCGGGTGGAAATTCGATTCGATTGCTCCGTTAATTAAGTGGCGAACGGAAATTTCGTACGTTCGCGTTGAATATTTCATTTTGCTGTCTTTATTTATGAAAACCTCATTTACTGGCCATGAATTTGTGACTGTGGAGGAGTGATGAAAACGCGCGAAATATTTGAATATTGTTTTCTGCTTTTTATTTTATTTTGTTTTCAATTACCTGTTCCCCAACTACAAGAGAGATACCAAAAAAGAAGGAGAAAAATCAGAAAAAAACGTTTGTGTTTATTAATTAATAATATTTGAAATTAAAACTTAAACGTTACAACTGAAACACAGAAAGTAAAATTTAGCTCATTAAACAACATTCAGATATCATTCTGACAGATAGCTGTGCTTGGCTTTGTGTTGGTGAGATATCTCATAGCTATATAGCAAGCATTTGGTGCAATCTTTTTTGACATTTCGTAATGTCAACAACTGAGTAGCGCTTTTGACAGAAAGTTGCTGTCATTAGCAAGTGCTTTTACACTCATTACTATTTATTCTGAATAATTGCGTGGACTCAAATCAAATAGTAAAACAAGAATATACTATTTTGTTATTTCAATATTGAGCAATCAAAAAAAAAA
>STHB01004400.1:0-16482 GCA_018908115.1 Anopheles rivulorum | reverse complement strand
AAATGGTGAAAAGATATGACCGTTTGGCACTGATTGCAATCAGTCGACGTTGGACACAGTTGAAGATGTTAAATCAGCAGAACTTGGCAGAGGTATAGGAAAAAAGCTTCTTAACAATGTTACGTTTTAAAAGTGATTAAAATATAAAATATGCTTTTATTTTATATTTTATATATGCTTTTATTTTAATTGTATATCGTGCTCGTACTGTACGAAGATGAAATTCAAAACATTATATTTTGGTGAAGAATTTTAATAATTATTTTGATCTTTATTTTTAGTATTTTTAATATATTATTTAATTTATGACATTAAACCTGTATTTGAAAGTTTGATTAAATCTGCTTGATTTTTAAATTTTGTAACATGGTTTTAGATAGTGTATGAGATTAAAAAGATGCTGCTTGACATCAGTTTAAAATCAAGATAATTGGATTACCTTGAACTTTATTCTGTTTTGGATGGAGATCAAGCTAAAAGATTATTAGATTAAGCTTGTTTAACTTCACTTTTACAAACCAAGCACAAGTCCCACCTTAAAGGATGTCAAAATACCGAAATCAAAGGCTCAATAAAAGAGCTAAATGAAATAATTAAAGGCTCACAACATTTGCATATAGAATTTCTAATCATAATATATTCCCATTAAAGAAGAGTTTGTAGTCCGAGAAGTGTAGCTCTCTGATTCGCGTAATTTCCAACTATCCTTAAATATCCTTCCGCATTCTTTACTTCATTAAATCGTGCATATTGACTAAAGCGTTTAATTTTAGTACAAAGTGCAACACTATGTGTTTGTTGCAAAATAATAGCGATTAACTTATTTCTGTACTAATTGCCATCATCAACCACCGATCGGATTACGTCGAACTATCCTTACCGGGCGGAACTTCATCGATTATTGCTTCAATTGACCAAATAATAGTCGCGCGTGGGCAGTGCTGTATATTTATCTTTTCATTCTAATTATTATTAGCCATGGTCAACGTGGCGCCAAATGCATTTGCATGCCCTTGACTGTGGTTGGCGAGATGTGAACGAATGTTCACTATAAGCAAGTGCTGCTTGATGCGACAGGAGAAAAAAAACTGCATCCTACCGTGTCTTCCTATCTGAACCCATTTGATAATTGCTGTTTTTATTTATTCTTTTTACCGAACGAAACACGACCAAGCTTTATTTCGGGAAATTGCAATCATCCGATCCGGTTGAAATGTACCGAATTTCAACCGCTCAATGAACGCGATTCGGCGGCCATTGCACTGTCCGGTTGTGCTCTAAACCTCACCTAACCAAACAAACCGCTAAACCAGCCCGGTACATCCACACGGCACCTTGACTTGTGCGAGGCCAGTGATGGTAAATAATAATCAAACATGAAAAGAGAGAAAGAAAAAAAACGAGAGATACGATGTTGGTTCATTTCAATTTAAACGCTTTTTTCTTTAGGTTTTTTTTAAACATTCGCCTACCATGTTGGCCGTATTCTAGTTCGCTCACTTTGAGCCAGCGTTCTCCGGTTCGGACATTAATCTTGGTCTGATTTTTAGCATTCGAAGCAACGTGTTTTTTTTTCTTCGTTTCTTCACTATCGCTTAGAGTTGGCTCTAACATTTTCTTCATCACTCATCACGCTTGTCGTTTCTCACCGTTTGCACCAGCAGCAGGGCAAAGGGATGCCGGCATCCGTATTGAACAGAATTTTCCCAGCTAAGATGCGGCAAGAAAAACACATTAATCAAACGATCGATACGCAACGCAAATTCGATTCGATTCGTAGTTCGTGGCTAGCAAAGCCGTGGAAGTACGCATATCTGATTGTTGGTCTGTTTCACTGCACAAAACGCACAAACAAACTGTCTTGTGGAAACAATGAGCAGAAAAATGAAGTAGAAAAAAACCAGAAGCAAAACTCCCACCACAGAACAACTGAATCGTACGCAGACCGGATAGAATGGTACGAAACACGGCGAAAAATGTGTTACGACAAACAAAAATAAAAATGGCACAAACACACACACACAGCTCCAATGGCGTTTTCGCCAATTCAAAAAGTAAAAAAGGTGGTGAGGGGGGGAGGGTTCAAAATGCTTTTCTATGCTTTTTGTACGATTTGCTTATTTTTAGCCTCATTTTCCAATACGTTGCTGCACGGTTGTATCTTTGTACTAAAACTTGTACTAAAAAAAACTATCTCGCGCAAAAAATATTGCTTTAAATCATTTTTAAAACAAATGACGAATGGAAGCATTTCCCTTCCATTTTGTAAAATATGCTCTAAAAACGTGTAGCAAGCGCCAGAAATAAACTCAAATATGCTCCCTGGCGCTTGCAAGCAAACTCTTTGATTGACCTTGCACTTTGGTGATACACGAGCAGCAGCAAAACCCGTTCGTCGCCAACCTTGTCGCCGTTGTCCTTTCGCATTTTTTTGTTTGTTTGTTTTTGAGTGGTGGGTGAGAGCATCCCGAGAGCTAGAATAAAGATTCAACCCAAAAAAGCCAACCAGCGACAGGCGCGCAAAAGTGACCTCCAGCGTGACGATCATTAATCTTCCGCACAAACCGAAAACTTTCCTTTTTGCATCGGCGAGATAAACATAAAATAACATTAATGTTTCAACCTATTTCGGTCGCGCTGTAAGCGCTATCTATCCTACTGCACAATGTGTACGTATGGTTTGCGGCTGCGAGAGTGTACGTGTGGAGCAACTCCTACACAAAAACTGCAAGAAAAACGAGCAGTTCTAGCGAAGAAAGTGTTCACACACACGCAATCCAGGAGAAAGTAGACCATTACTTTCACTCGCATTCCAAACATCCCTTTTTGCTATTAATTGTTGACCAGACCACCAAAACATTCGCTGAAAGATGTGCAGTGTGTAGCGTTGGTACTTCTCGTTCGTTCATTTTTGTTTTGCTGTTGTCGCACAGACATTAATCATCAAAACACATCATGAGCGTGGTTGATTGTCATGAAATTTGCTGTACATTCGCTTCACAAGTTGTACAAGCGTAGGTGACAAACAAAAAAACCATAGAAATACCTTTCCACACGAAAGAGCCAGAGGGAAAACGGAGTACTCTTTCCACTTGTGATAAACAAGCGTCTGTGTTGTTTGTTTGCTTTATTGTTGTAAATAATTGTACACAGGTAGATCGCTTTCACACTTGTCGTCCACCTTTCGTGACGGGCGGACAAAAGGTGGTACACAACCGGTAACAATTAAAGGTGTTAATACATTCGTAATGGGGTTTCTCAAGTTCAAGAATAATTGTTATCGTGACAGCAAAGGTTTACACTTTAAGTGATGATTTAAATACAGCGAACAAAAAGATGTAATTTATTGTGTATAATTGTGGGTTTTTTTTTAAATTCAAAAACATGCATTTTGTTTCATTTTTGAATCTCAAACAATAAAGTGCATTCAAACTGTTATACAAATGGAGGCGCCTGGTCAATGGTACCGAAGCACGTGCTGCATTGTTTTTCTATTACCAATCGCCTTTTTCCTGTGCTTACTAGATTAAAAATTTATGTTTCATACTTTTTTAACACAGCTAAATAAAACAATCACATTTTACTGAATAGGTTAAAATGGGAAAAAAATCGAATTCTACTGTATTAGAAGCATACATCCAGAAAAGTCAATAAAACATTAGAAAATGCTAACTTACCACCGAGGGGATCTGTTTCGTCCACGTGAATCATGGTTAGCTGGTGATGTTTCTGTCGCGATTTGTACGATGGTTAGTTGAAACAGACTAACGTTTGGTTTTAACGTTTGTTATACTCCACTTTAAGCTTAGCTGCCGCAGATTCGTATTCTCCTAGCTGCCAACGTGCTGGTACTGCATGAAATCTGAAATAAGTAACAAACGGTATAGTAAAAATGTGCCTGTTAATTCAAATTGCATTTGCCTGTCAAAGAAAATTCATTTAAAATTTATTACTTGTGTTGTAGAGTCGTTAAAGTTTTCCCTCACACAACATACCAAACGCTTTGGCAGCTCGCAGCCACCGAGCAATGAAAAATGTTAATTCATTGTCAAACGTAATTGGTGTGTAATTGTAATTGCACTTGAAATGCGGTTTAGCCGTAGAAGCGCCACTGGGGATTTGTTTTGTTTTGCAATCGCACCTCAATATCCCCGACCGTATGTACCTCTTTGCACAGTAAATCTTGCCCAACAGCTGCTAGCCGTAACTGTTCGCTCGCACGTCGTTTCACAGCCGTCGTCCCGAGCGCACTGCACCGATCGATCGTTAATGCTTCAATGAGAGTTCAAATTCTTCGCATCGTTTAATTAGCCCAAGCCTCCTAGCCTTCCGCTGCTGCTTTCCACCGGCCGGGCATGGTGTTTTCACCGCACCAGCACAAAGCTTCCCTCTTTCACTTTCACCTTCATTGTGGGGTGACGAACTGAAACCGAATCAGAACCGGCATCGAACGCCCAAAGCAAATACCTCCCTTCGTACGTTCGTCTACCTCTAACACAACGCACCGTCCGAATAATGGGTTTTCGTATGCCAACTTTTGCCAACCATGAGCGCTAGTCGAGCCAGTAGAGAAATGGCGGGCCTGAAAGGACACACGACGAGGTTAGGGTCAAGATGGGGCGGGGTGTTTCCCACTTCCGGTCAGCACGGGGCAATGTGGTGCACGTTTTATTTACCATTCCATTCACCTTTGCAAACCGGTAGCGGAAGTGGTTTACTAGAGCACTTTTCACATTAAGCGGTGAAAGAAAAAGAGGAATGAAAATCAAAACATTTAACCCGCCAATGACGTAGGAAGCGTTCGCTTTAAAGCCGCTTTAAAATCCAGCCCGGACGTCCAGTGATATCCGCTCGGTTGGGATTACTTACGGATTTACAATGGCAGCGGCTAATCCTGTACGTACCAACACGCGCTGCGAATGTGTTCCCTTATATGGGCAATCCACAGGTTTCCCAACACGGACGGAACCGGACGGAAGTTATCCCACAATGTAAACAAATTGCGTCGAAGCTAATCAACGATGCGATGAATCAAACGCTACGCGTGTACGCACGCATCAAGCAACAGAACCGCGTTTGTAGTGGTAAGAGGCATCCGTTGTGCGGACACGCTGTTTGTGTACGTGTCAACGTACGGTTCCTTTTTTTTTCCTGCTGCGTACCACGCCATCGACCGATCGACAAAATGGATGAATGTACCGACCGGTGTTGAGCCGATATCACTGACGTCTCTGGAGCGAGATAGCACCAGCCATACACACATGCTGCCGCTGAGCCGAGCGCTAGTGTGTGTGTGTGTGAGCAGAATGGAAGATGCTTATTTTTGGAAATTGCCGACGATGTGTTCGACGTAAGCTGCCACACACGTACACACTACTCCGAGCCGCGTCCCGGTTGACGGTATCGCTTGTGCCGGTGACGTAACGTGCTGGGCAAAAGCGCAACAGCCATTCCAACGACAAGTTAGAGGTAACGCTGCAAAAGAGCTGATCGCCCGAATTTGCGCCGAGCACGGTGACAGCGACGATCGGCGATCACCGTCGTAACGGTCGAAGCGCGGTCGGTCGGATGATGGTGCTCGCCCTGCCACGCTTCGCAGACACCATAATACCAGAAATAAACATCTTTCCACCGGCCCTTTTTGCTCAAGGTTAGAACGCTTCGGCAGCGTTCCACGTTTCCGACGACCCTGCGCATCGCTTCTAAAAACGATCAATTTCCAATTGAACGTAGGCACGCCATCTGGTGGCGGAAACATCCGCGACCGATGGGGACGGGATTCTTCTTCTATTATGTTGTTTTTTTCTTGCCTTTCTTTCTGCACATTCCAAGCTGGCCACTCACGCCGTACCGATCGCACATGTACGGAACCTTGGTCCCTTTTTCATCTCGGAAGGTGGAGGTTTTAGTTTTCCTTCCATTTCGTTTCGTTTCGTTTTTTTTTTTTTTGGTTTGTTTGTTGGCCGTCCCAGACAGATCGTTTCGTACCCAGTTGGATCCCTTCCGAAACGGCATACCAGCAGCAGCGTGGTGTGCGTTACCGTTTGCACCTGTGTGCGTGTGTCTGTCTGTCAGTAAAGACGCACAAATGAAAAGTGCATTCCTTACGCCTCGTCGCCATCATGTCGCCAACAGAGAGGAAGAAAAGAGAAAAAAAACAACAAACACACCGAGACGGGATCTTTAGTCGTGACGGGAGCGAGGCTTACTCTGTCTGTTCAGTCTGTGCTCTGTCCGTGATGAATTTCCGATACGAAAAATAGTAGAATTTTTATCTGTCCCTTTATATGAAGGTAGTTGGTAGCGCGTTGGTTGGTTTGTGGGGTTATGTTTACCCTTCAATGTCCTCATTTCTATCCGATTGTGACAACACGAGGGGCTTTTCGTTTGTATTTTATTGGTGGAGTGACTCTTCAAATGCTTTGTGTCTGTTGCTGCAACAAGCTATCGACGCTATCTGTCTGTTGTGAATTTTTTTTAAGAATAGCCTAGTGGAACGCACGTTTGGGATTGTTTTATCGCGCTAGAACTAATAAATAGGATAACGAGTTTTATTTAAACAAAACCAAAACCGAATGGATCGCGATCATCAAGTTTGAAATAAATATTATCGAAATGTGCTCGCGTGAGTGCTTTTCGAGTATGTTCCAGACTTTTGTCCTTATTTCGCACAAGAACTCTCGATCCAGGCACCACTATGATCAGTTTGATGCGTCACATACCACTCTTTCTACTAAGGACACTATTGTACTAAAAATGTACTAAAAATTCCCCAAAAAAAAAAGCCTTTACAAGTATTCACCTTTCAGAATTGTGCACGGCTGTTTGCAACACAACCAGTTAACAGGTAGTTGCCAATCGAATGTCGTCGTCTTCTGCGTACAATCACACGCACACACTCACTCACTCGCAGCAATCAGTATCAGCCACCCGGGTGTCGGTTCAAAACAACCAAAATTCAATCCACATTGAACGACACGTCTTCGCTAATGCCGCCTGTTGTTGCCTTTTGCTTCGCTTTTCTTTATTTTTTTTTGTGTGTGTGCACTTGTTGTGTTCCTGCACTGTTTTCTCGGGCAGAAAACAGCCACCGTCGTGTAGTTCTGCTGTGCCGGATTACTTTTCTTCCCTTCTTCCACGTTGGTATTTGTAGCGCAGTACTAAAACGCACTTGACTTGAAGTCGGTTTGCTGGTCGAAGCGAAAGACAGGCCCGAAATACGTGAATTACGGACCGGATTATATGGGGGTTTTTTCTTCCCTTTTGTTTTTGTTGCTCAATACACACTCAAAACCCCCCACACACACACACCGCTACACACACACACAAACGTTACTTTGGAAAGGTTTTGCCCAACCACGTTTTGTTCGGTGCACGAGGATCACTCTTCTTTTTAAGCTGTATTCACGCTTTCTGCTAATTCCGCTCCTTCACAAAACTATCTTTCCTTTGCGCGTTTCGTTTCGAATAACAACAAAGCTCCCAGAAACTCGATAATGTGAAATTCCTTCTGTGTCGATTTTTCCACCAGAGCGACAATCGGTACACGGAACTGATCACTTGGTACTTTTGCTTGAGGGAGGCGAATGATTATGATGCTACGTTTTGCCTGCTAGTTTGCTCCGTTTCTCGATCAAGCGCGCGCCTACCGAGCAGCGTTTGCTCGCACGTCGTATCGCACCGAGAGCAGCACTGAGAATCGCTCACCCGTTCTGCGCCCGGTGCCGAAAAAATGGCTTCTGCAATGGTGCGAAATGGTGAAGCGCAGCTGGCGTACGTTCGCGTTGCGCAGTACGATTTGCGCCTGCGGATCTGCACTTCCTTCACCAGTGGTGACGGCTCTATCGCGTGAGTGAGCGTGAGTGACTTCTGTCTGTAGCTCGCTGACTGTGGGTGAGCGACCGGTGTGAGCAGTGAGTGAACACTCACGCATATCGCATACCTGTGTCATTTGGAATTTATTTATCCGCAAATGTAGCCACACAATCGAATGTGCGAATGTGACAGTTTGCCCGTTAGCTGTCAACGATAAAAATAAGAATCGATCATGATTATGCATTCGGGATGGATTTGACGTTTTACCACCACATATGCATTCAGTCACTCTCACAGTGTTTGCTACGCCAACGCCATGGCGCTTCTGTTGCGATCGCTCGCAACACGCGGTTAGTTGCATCTAGTCGCAACATATCCACTAATGAATCACAACCGAAGGACACGCGGACATTAGACGCTGCGGCGGACGGTATATACACACACACACACACACGGAACGGAAATGAAACGTCTCAGGAATGTTGCGTCCGCTGCCATCACCATCGGTATCGATCTTGAACCTTGCAGTTTTATTTCTGGCACCAGCGCATGGTTTCCCTGTTGCACCATAAAGCAACCTGTTCGGCGTACCGCGTACGCCTTGCTTCGTCCCGTAGGCTCCCTTTGTCTGGGCATTACAATTTCGTTCCGCCACACCTGGCCACCTGGCTCGTTTGCTTCCCCCGGCCGGCCGTTCTTCTAGCATGTGCGGAATGCAAGGAGGCGCCTGGTCGTTCACGATTGGCAACAACACATTGTAACAGTGCAAGCCGCTTATACAAACATCGATCTTATTCTTCTGCACTATTATACCACACGAAAACATTACGCATTTACAGCAAAGAATAATATTTGCAAGAAGGGAAAAAGTATAACAAAAAAAAAAGGTAAGCAGTACTAGAGAAAATCAAAGAACGTTACATTACTTCAAGCATGCTGACCTACCTTCGGTACCTAATAGCTAACTAACAGGATTAAGAACCACTTCCACACCCACACGCTCTCACGCACGCTGGAGAGTGCCGGTTTTTGCGCAGGACCCAAATCTATAAAACGCCGGACAACGTTGACCGACCTTTTTGATGGCTTCTGTCTGTCACACCGCGAGCACAGAGTAGTTTGGTAGTTTGCAGCGACCTTTGCCTATCCTATTGTGTGTTTGCTTGCACTTTTTCCCTCTTTTTTCATCCAAAGCGTTTTTTCCATTTTGTTCTGTGTGCGTGTGTGTGTGTGTGTGGACCAAATTTCTGGTGCTACTCGGTTGTGTCGGGCGACAAATTCGGAGTCATTTCTATCGGTTAGTTGTTGTGCCCTAGTGAACGTACTACTGTGTGCCAGGTGTGGAATATTTATCAAAGGAAGGAAGGTGCGGATTCTTAGTTTGCCGTAAGATCTCAGCTCACGTGAAACGTTTTTAGGATCCCTTCTTCGTGTAGTCCGAAAAGTGAGATACAAGTGCATGTGTCACAAACGAATATTCTTCTCTGAATATGGACGATAATGTCAGTGCTAGAAACAGCAAATCTCGAGCTTGTTAATGATTGATTTGTTTAAATTATTTCGCTCTAAACGACTTCTAAGTAAATCTCTCCCAAAAGAGTTCTGGAATTCTCACTATTCTGTTGGATATTACCATACAGACGCAATCTGCATCTTAAGACAACAATTGTCTCACTTTACACAACACGAGCTGTGCTCGTTACAACGCTCCCTTCTCCTGAGCTTGTTACGCATATTTCTTACTAATTGATCACTACGCCAAGTGCTTTATCTAATAAACATGGTACTCGATCGGTTCTTAATTGGCTTTAGGCCTTCGCGCTCACGTATGGATGTTCTATTTTAGTTTAATCTCGCCAAGCATCTAAACTGCATCGCGACCACATTAACCTTGCATGTGGTACCGGTGTGATTGTAATGATTCCAAAATAATCACATGTTGATAGACGCTTCAGTGCACGTACATGTGGTCATCGCAGATTTCTCAGAGTTTGGATCGTGCTATGTTCTCTCTATTCCCTCTCATTCATGCCCCTTCTTTTGCAAAAGTGTCGGTAAACACTCACTTTAACACTGCCGTACGGTGTAGTGTTAAGCATCTAGCGACCCTCAATTAGCGTCTTTTGTTGGTTTGAATTGATCTAATCAGCTTTTGTATTTCGCACAGTAACCATTTATCGATGTGTAACTGAATCACCTGGAACCGGTAGACTGCAACAATGGGAAACGAAAAGAAGGATCCAGGCGGGGTCGGTGTGCAGATTGAGTCACCTTCCCCGGTGCCGTCCAGCTGTGGCGGATCGGCCGCCTTCAACATGATCACCAACATCAATCTGCCCGTGCCACTGTCGCTGGAGGAGAAGAAGTATCTCCTCGCGGTGGAACGAGGCGATTTGGCGAGCGTCAAGCGGATCCTCCAACGGGCCCACCGGCGGCGCAACGTGAACGTCAACTGTGTCGATTCGTTGGGGCGAGGAGCGCTGACGCTGGCCATCGAGAACGAAAATCTCGAGATGGTTGAGCTGTTGGTGATCATGAACGTCGAAACGAAGGACGCACTGCTGCTCGCGATCAACGCGGAGTTCGTTGAAGCCGTGGAGCTGCTGCTCGAGCACGAGGAGCTAATCCACAAGGACGGTGAACCGTACGTATGTATCGTCCTGGGTGTGAGGTCGTCCACGAAAAAGGTTGGATCTTTGAAACAGCCCCGATTGCTTTACAGAGTTGGCAACGAGTCGACATCAACACGGCTATGTTCACACCGGACGTTACACCGCTAATGCTGGCCGCTCACAAAAACAACTACGAAATCTTGAAGATTCTGCTCGATCGTGGCGCCACCTTGCCGATGCCTCACGACGTAAAGTGAGTAACGCGCATCCGCTCTCGTTTGGTTTCGAATTCCTTTAATTCCTTCAACTGTTTTCGCCAATTTTCGCCCTTCCACAGATGTGGTTGCGAGGAATGTATCCGTCGCTCGTCGGAGGATTCCCTGCGACACTCGTTGGCGCGCGTTAACGAGTACCGTGCGCTGGCAAGCCCGTCGCTGATTGCGCTCAGCTCGCAGGATCCGCTCCTGACGGCGTTCCAGCTGTCCTGGGAGTTGCGCAATCTTGCGTTCGCCGAGCAGGAGTGCAAATCGCAATACCTGGAGCTGCGCCACCAGTGTCAGAACTTTGCGGTCGAGCTGCTGGATCAATCGCGCAGCTCGCAGGAGTTGGCCATCATACTGAACTACGATCCGAACTCGCCACCGTACATGGATGGCGATCATATGAAGCTGACACGGCTCGAGCTTGCGATCGACTACAAGCAGAAGAAGTTTGTGGCCCATCCGAACATTCAGCAGCTGCTGGCGGCCATGTGGTACGAGGGTGTGCCCGGCTTCCGGCGCAAGTCCGCGGCGGAGAAAATCTTCATCATCGTCCGTACCGCGGTACTGTTCCCGATCTACTGTATGCTGTACATGGTGGCGCCCTCTTGCGAGACGTCCAAGTTTATGCGGAAACCGTTCATGAAGTTCTTGATCCACGCATCGTCCTATCTCTTCTTCCTGTGTAAGCATTAGCGGGTGGTCTAAAAGAAACAAAAAAGACCGTGTTATCTTGAACTCTTCTCTCATTCTTTTTTGTCTGTCCAACAGTTTTGCTCATTCTCGTCTCCCAACGCGCGGAAGTGCAAGTGGTTCTTCTCTTCGGTACGGAAAGCATGAAACGAGCGCTACAGGAAGAGTTGGCCCGCCAGCGAGGCAACGGGCCAACGTACCTCGAGTGCCTCGTCGTCATCTACGTGATGGGCTTCATCTGGGAGGAAACGCAGGAAATCTTCATCGAAGGTATCCGCAGCTACCTCCGGAACATGTGGAACTTTATCGACTTCTCGCGTAACTTCCTGTACTGTTGCGTCGCGCTGCTGCGCATCATCGCCTACATCCAGCAGACGTCCCAGATCTCGGCCGATCCGAGCACCGCCTATATCGCCCGCGAGCACTGGGACGACTTCGATCCGCAGCTGATAGCGGAGGGTTTGTTTGCGGCAGCAAACATCTTTTCCGCCCTTAAGCTGGTGCATCTGTTTTCCATCAATCCGCATCTCGGACCGCTACAGATCTCGCTCGGCCGCATGGTGATCGATATTGTGAAGTTTTTCTTCATCTACTCGCTCGTCCTGTTTGCGTTCGCGTGCGGTCTGAATCAGCTGCTGTGGTACTTTGCCGATCTGGAGAAGTCCAAGTGTTACAGCCTGAAGGGTGGTCTGCCCGATTGGGATAACCAGGGTGACGCTTGCATGAAATGGAGACGCTTTGGAAAGTGAGTCCCGTCGGCGTGGAGTGTTTGCTGTGATTAACCCAACCGCTTTGTGTGCCTTTCTTCACGCTACAGCCTGTTCGAGTCCTCACAGTCTCTGTTTTGGGCTAGCTTCGGTATGGTGGGTTTGGAAAACTTCGAACTCCAAGGCATCAAGTCGTACACTCGGTTCTGGGGCCTGCTGATGTTCGGTTCGTACAGCGTGATCAACGTAATTGTGCTGCTGAACCTGCTCATCGCCATGATGTCCAACTCGTACGCCATGATCGATGAACACTCCGACACGGAGTGGAAGTTCGCCCGCACCCGGCTCTGGATGAGCTACTTCGAGGAAAGCTCTACCCTACCGCCACCGTTCAACATCTTCCCGAACATGAAGCACCTGATGCGTCTCTTCGGCAAGAAGAAGAAGCGCGATCTGAAGCGTGAATCGACCATCGTAAGACATCTCAGTTTTGAACACGCACACTGTGCTGCGTTCCTTTATCTAATTGGAATCCTTTTTTTTTCTCTCTCTCCCGTCCGCAGCGTCGTAAGGAAGATAAGGAACGGGCTGAACGCTATACCAACGTGATGCGAGCTCTTGTTTGGCGCTACGTTTCGGCCATGCATCGCCGAATGGAGCAGGACGCGGTCACCGAGGATGACATTAACGAGGTCAAGACGGAGATTTCGGCCATGCGGTACGAACTGTTGGACATCTTCGAGAAGAACGGAATGGATGTGTCCGCTGTAGATCGTAAAGAAAAGGGTAAGTTAACTTTATCGGTACCACCGAATGAGAACATTTAATGGCATTACCTCTTCAATCGCTTACAGCCGTTTTGGCGAAACGCATGAAGATTTGGGAACGTCGTCTAATGAAGGACTTCCAGGTCGCACCAGTTGAGATAGCCGATCAGGAGGAGGAAGAGGAAGAGGAGGACGCTAATCCTCTCGCTCGGTTCCGGCGTGTCGCTAAGAAGGTCGCCAACAATACGACCTCCGCCAAGTGGGGCCAGGTGATGACCGGTGTCGGTGTGGAGATGAACTCGCAGATCGGCCGCTGCCGCAACCGGGACAGCTTCCGGCAGCAGCAACAGCTGCAGAAAGCGATGGCAGAGGCGCGCCGCTTGGTAGAGCGTAGCCCACTCCCACGTTCCCGTAGCGCTTCGCCCGGTATCGAAGGTTATACCGATGAGACGACCAACACGCTGCTGCACCTGTTGAGCCAGCTGGCCGAAGAAGGTGACGCGTCACCGGGCAACACGCTCAACCTGCACGATCAGAAGAGTGGTGCGACGACGCCGCTGAACATGCTCACGGTGCAACTGCAGGCCGCCCTCAGCAAGACACCTTCGCCGCGCATGGGCAAATCGCCCAAACCGTTTGCGGACGCCGGACTTAAATCGCCGGCAGGAACGCTCGGTGTGGCCGGCCGGTCCCGATCGCCCGGTACCTTGTCACGCCCGGACGGTCCATCCGTGGCTAGCAAGTCACCGCTCGCTTCCATTGCCGGCAGCAAATCACCTTCTCCGGACGGTACCCCAGCACCGGAGAAGAAGACGAACCTTGACGTAAAGTCACCGCCCCCGCCATCCATCATGTCCCCGCCGCCTGGTAAGTCTTCGCCGGGATCTACGGTGCAGTCGCCGCCACCGCCGTCGGTACAGTCCCCACCACCGACCATCCACATCACGCGTACCGAATCGCAGCTGGTGAAGAAACAGTCCGACTCGAAGGACAGCAACGAGTGTGAGGACGAGTGTGCGGCACCTCCTCCATCCCTGCCATCCTCGCCACCGCCGGCGGACACCCAGTCCGTTGTGCACAGTGATGATCCGCAACCGCTTGTGTCGGGCGTTAATTCACCTCCGAAGGTTGTGAAGCGTAAGGCACCGGCACCGGCACCAGCGGCCACCGGTGATGACATTGCGGTGGCACGACCAGTAGCCGTTAAGCCGCAACCCGGTCAGGGTATGCTTCCGCCACCACCTTCGAAGGATGATACCGCCGCCGTCACCATCATTCCCACCTTCAGCACCACGCCGGCCACACCGCTTCCCTCCCACAAGGTTGTAGCTGCACCACGCCCACCGTCACCGTCCGTGCCACCACCGAAGGTAGTGTCACCACCACCGACCGTTGCCAGCCCGCCGCTAGTGCCACTAATCAAAACGGAACTAATGGCCGATCTCGAACCGGAAGCATCAACCGCGAGCAAGAGCTCCACCAGTGCCGGTAGCGGCAGCAAGGAAAGCCTGATCGTTGGTGGTGGCGATGCGTCGGCAGATGCGGCACGGGCTGCCTCCTCGCCGCCCTGTCTCCGTCCGTACCGCAAGGTGGACGATGTGACCACCATCAAACGGCAGCCAAAGAGCGGTTGGCTGTAAAATGGTCCCTTCTCGAAAGCATTCCCCCGGAGATGGCAGCCAGCTTCTACATGTGTGATACTGTCCTCGCAGTAGATGGCGGTGATGGTGATGGTGATGATGGTCATAATCTAAAATAGCAACAAAATAAAAGTGGAGTTAGCAAGTGTACTGAACGACCAAAATGTCGCAATCACTTTGTTGGGATGGTTTGGAATGCGAGCGTTTCCCATCATGGAAGAACCCTGTTTGTTGTTGTATTACAATTTATGAAAATGAAACTAATAAAAAAAAGCTTACTAAAGGCATCTTTTTTAGACAAAAAAGAGCCAACCAAACATCAGAGAGAGAGAGAGAGAGAGAGAGAGAGAGAGAGAGAGGGCTGATTGTTGTGCCGGAAAGATGTCATCCGCTAGTTATTAACACCAACAGCCATATCACATTTTCCAATTAGAGTGTTGAATGGTTTTATTTATTCTTTTCAATATTTTACATTCGATCGCCTTTTGCCTTAGGTGCAATTAAATTTTCTCTTTATGTGTGTGTGTGTTTTTTTTAATTCACGGTAGAAATTTTCGTTTTTGTGTTTTTTTTTTATAATTTTCCTCCCCATGTTGTTTTTAACGAAAGGACCACTAACTGAACCAAACAGGGCACAATGTGTATAGCGGTGTGAAAGAACAAAAAAAAAACGACTATCCTTTCATACTGTGGCCGAATCATATTGCACGTGAACTGGTTACGGATCGTGGTTCCTTCGCCATACTTTTCTCTCCACACTTCACTTTACACACCACGAATGGGGGTTGTAGTTGTGTAACTGTGTATATATAACAACTATTGCTTTGCATCTTTTGTAGTATTTTACTAACTGATTCTTTATCTCGTATCGCGTTTTTTCTATTGTGCGTTTGTTTGATTAGCTTGCTTCTGTATAGAAACAGAAAATATATTGTTGCGTGTGTGGGTTACCATTTTGCTTTAGCTGCTGTTTTATACTTTTACAAAAACGATAATCGACTTGTAGTACATTAAATGTGATCGTGCTTTATGTGAGTGTGTGTGTTTTTTTACTTTCTTTCTCTTTTCTTCGCTCATCGACCGTCTCTACCTCGGGGGGGGAAGGTTTGGTTAGATATTATCTATCGCTTATCTAGCTAGAGATCAAACGGTTTCGATTTGCTTACAATCTTGGGCGTATTATTATTAGGATCTTGCATTCATTTTTGAGGGTTTTTTTTTTTCAATTTAAAAAAGTGAATAAACAGCATGTACTATTGCAACTATGTTCTTTTGTTTTGCAAAATTTAAAAGATTAAAGGATTTAATTAATCTTGAATGACGTCAAAGAACGACTATTGCTTAGGTACAAATCTGAAATTTCTATCATCTTTAAAGAAAGAAAAAAAAATTAGTGTAAATTAAAATGTATGCAAGCACCTAACAATAAACGCACTATTGTGCCCACTGTACACAGGCAGACATACAGACACAGAATCTTATAACTGTGCCGTGTAATACTCACAAAACGCTTAACAAATTTAGGATAAAAGGGTGGGCTATGTTTACAAATCAGACCGTGGGCGAATGTGTTTAGCGCGCACAATTATTTGTCCATGAGTGTACTTGCTCTAGTTCTTCTATGTTTGCTTTCGTATTTTCCTTTGCTATAACTTTTGTTTTCTTCTAGCGCGCATTAATGAGTAGCCTTAAGCGTTAGTCATTGTAGCCTAAGTTGCCTTAATGTAATTCTTATCTTAGATTTTTTGTTTCTTAGCTTTTAAGGTATAAATTATTGTTTTGCATAAACTCACATAGTGTGACTGAGAAAAATTAGCTTACCGAATGAGTTTTATACACATACACACACTCACAAACGTATGTATGTATACGTTGCTTAATTCTGCCTCTTCGTACCATCTCTTTTAGTTGATGTTGTGTCTTTACTGGTAAAAAATGTATTTTTGTTATCTATTTTGTTGCTTTCAATTTGCTTCGCACACTTTCCC
>STHB01004356.1:0-16517 GCA_018908115.1 Anopheles rivulorum | reverse complement strand
CGCAAGATATGCTCCCTTTTTTGTGGCGGCTTTTTAGAGGCTGTGTGTTCTTGTTTACGGCTGGTTTTATGCAACCGTCTAAAAATCGCGGCAAAATTCGTATTCGGTTTCGCTCCGGTTTGCTAGAAATTCGTCAGAACCGAAGGGGCGAACCGGGCTCGTCTTGATTTATTTTGATCGGCACACATTTTTTTCCTACCTCCTTGGGGTCGCTTGAGAGCTGTTGTTTTTTTGGGAGGAGACAACCCAAAAAAAACCCGTAAGAAGATACGGGGATCTTGCAGAACTACTGAAGATCGCTGCCGGTACGAAGCGGAACACTTTGGGCGGTATGTTTTCGCTCAAACTCGTCATCGAGACGGTTCGCTTGGCTGTTTTTTGTTGCTTTTGGCTTATTTCTCCACGGATGCAACGTCGAAAAAGGGCTCTTCCGATGCCAATTAGGCGTGCACGGCTGTATTCCCCAACTGCCGTTTGCCGTTCAGTGGAAGCCCGGCACTCGAAAGTGGCTGGAATTGGTTTCATTCTTTGTGTTTTTGTTGCGTGCTTCTCTTCCTGTGTTGTGCAAAACCCTTTCCCTCGTGGAAGGACACAGTTCGCATTGGGACTGTTCCGTTTTTTTTCTCCTTTTTTTTTGGGAATGAAACGTTTAACGTAACTGTAAATGTGGGCTTCACTGGAAGGGTGACAGCGACCAGACCAGACATAATCCAGGTAGCGCTTTCGGTGGAGTCTCGCATGCACAAAGACATCAGGTCAGCTTGAGCGCCACACACTTTGGAGCTAAGTTTTTGTCTTTAAATAAGCATTTCATTTGACGAAGTGCACATCACGTCATAAATCCGAAATGGTGGCGTTCGCAAAGAAAGAAAAGATCGTTATGACACATAAATCACCACACAATCAAAACGCGAAACGAAGTTGAAGAACCGTAAGGCAACCCCCAGGACACTATTCGGAATTCGCCGACGGAATTGATCGCGTAATGCTTTGAAGATGATACCGAAGCGGTTTGGGACTTTGCTACAAGGCGTCATTTCTGGGAAGGATTGGAGAAATGGTGTATTGTTTTAGCGCTAATTTCTAACGAAACGGGATCGTTTTTCGAGATAAAGAAGTCAGCAGAAAAATGCACCGAAAAATTGCAAAATTGCAAATTGAACCGTGACCCAATATTTGTGAAAATGGGATTTTTTTTTGTTTTGGTTGCTGAATTTCTAGCGAAATAACAGTAAATTGTAATGTGAGTAATTAACTAATAGATGTCTTTAAATAAGCTTGTAACGTACATAATTTATAAAACTTGAAATCAATACCCATTTTAATACCTAAATATTTGCCCAAAACGAACAGAACTGAATGTGTATTATTCGTCCAAGCTCCATCCCGAAAGATCATCTTCCCCTTACACACATGAAACGCCATTACCATCCGCTTCAACCGTTTTGGGCTTTCGCTTTCATTTCCAGCCGCGAAGCAATCGCGCCAAACTGTTTGCTCATTCACTTTTGCCTCATTTCTCGTGCTGAAACGCGCAAAAACTCGTGCGCTCCCGGAACGGTGCGCGCTTCACTTTCGGTTTCATTTCACTGTCAGCGTCAGCGTCAGCAGCATCTCGCGTCACGGGAACGCGCAAAATGAAAGCAAAGGAAGAAGAAGAGGAAAAGGAGGAAGAGGAGAAAGAAGAAGAAGAAGACATGGACATAAAAACAACGATAACAAGCTAATACCGTGTACCACCAACCAGTGTTGGTACCGGACCCGATGCACAGCACCGGCTTGTTCATGACTTCATCAGCGACTTCACGGCTCACGCGCCGTGGTGGTGAGAGTGAAGCGGTTCACGTTCACGAAAGCGGTGAGCAGAACGGAACACCTACCACCATCAGTGTGTGTGCCCGAGTAGTAGTCATGCATCAATGTTGCGAATGATCAACTAGATGTGAAGGGGGTGAGGCGAAAGAGGGGAAGGGGGAGGAGGTAAGGGGGGATAGAGCAAATGTGAGTTTGAATCGCGAACGCGGGAGAACGATTACAACACACTCCGAAACAGAAGCCGCACCACATCACGTCACGCGGCCAGTAGGGGTGTGGGCGAGAGGGGAAGAGGGGGGGGGGGGGTGCGGATACAGTGGTCGGATCACTGAATAGATCCGGTGATGCAAAAAACCAACCCCACGTATACAACACAGCCAAGACCACTATGGATGGATTAGAGACACTAAGTGGATGAGACCGAGGTTTATATATCTGTCCCAAGACACAATTTTTTTCTAATAAAATTAAAATATTCACAATAATGTGAAGATTTGCGAAAGACATTTAGGATGATATTATTTAAAATATGTTCGTTTAGTTGTGACCATTTATTGCCAACTAAACATGACGTTTTTTTTTAAACAATCTCTTAAGGCTGTAACCGTACTGCCGCTCACCGCAGTAGTTTGCCTCAGATGACCACATTCGGATGTGGAAGTGAATGCAAAAGCATGGGGAAGGGGGAAACAACATGGCAACGCAATCGTTGCCGCGGCTGGCAGACCCAGCGTGAGCAAGCAGCTACACGAGCGCGAGCGTGTTGAGAGTGAGAGCCAAACCGGTGCCGTCGTCCATACGCTCTACTCCACCAGACTCGACACGGGTGTCCTACTGACCTACTTTCCGTTCAAAAAGGGGGGTGGTTCGTCATCATCGTCATCATCATCGCCGTCGTCGTCGTCGTTGTCGTAGCAGCGACAACACGAAGTCCGATAGTACGGGCCAACGCGACGAGATGACGATGATGGCGAATGATGTCGTGTCTCCACAATTACACCCCCTTGACCAAAATGCAATCCAACCACCCCCTTCGCATGCAATGGGGGTTGATTTGAAACCATCGATTTATCGCGTCGCGTCCACCACGGGACCGGGCGCTTCGGCTGACATTTAATTGATAAATAAGAAATAACCCAATCGATACCGAAAATATTGGATCGATTTAATTTCATCCTGCTGACAGATGTGCTGGTGGACGATTTTTACGACCGGCCCGGTTCGAGCCTTTTCGATTTCATTCACTGACGGGGAGGAATATATCACACTCGCCTCCCCCCCCGATATGGGGGGTGTGAATAGGGGGAGTGTGCTTAAATTATACCTCCCACCTTCCAAGCTTGTCACAGCACACACACCCATGTTTTATCCATGCCCGATACAACACACAACAAAAAGCGACCAATTTCCCAATCGCACTCACGGTGCGTGTTCGTCGCGCAACAGCGCCCGGTGCTGCAAGAGACACCGCGTGGACGGACGTATTTTTCTGGGGGGTTTTTTTTTTCTTGTTCGGCCACTTCTGGTCTTCCTCTATCACCACGGAACCGGGAACCGGGAAAGGGGAAAGGGAACGAGTAAAAGAGAGGTTCGCGAGACTCATGCGTGGGTTTCTGTACGCACCCGGACGGTGGGGATTGGTTTATCACAAAAGATATTGTGCCAGGGCAGTGATGTAAACCACGCACACACAAAAATACGAACCAAATGAGTCCCGTGGGTGAGGTCCACCTGGATGAGAGCATCGCATCGCTAGATAATGCGTGTTGCGTCGATCCGATGCGTGGGCCAGTCGGGAATTGGCGGTGGTGTGAGGCGATTTATCTGCTTTTATGTCGGCACGGCACGTTTCGACGCCGTTTAAGCCATCTTGTACATAATCTTCCCTAATGATGCTCTTTTTTCGGGGGGCTCAAATGGAGCGACTGAATACGAAAATGCATTCTGGTGAATATTTAAACGCCATTTGCACGCAATTAAATTATGTTGCGTTTCGAACGTTTGAATAAATAAATTTAAAGTAACGGTTGAATTAATTCTCTTAACCATGATGCAGCTTCAACGAGTGTAATTATAAAATGTTTGGAACAAAAAAATATAAATATGAAAAGAATAAAAAATTGCTATAAAATCTTATTTGCTAAAATTATAAACGATAAACCCACTCCGCTGCCAAAATGCTAACCTTTTCGTTCAAATTTGGTTCACTTTTTTCGAGCATTGTATCGTTTTGATCAAATCTGATCGTTTAACGATGTTTGTCTGAACGAAATGCTATTAACAAGCGATGAAACGGAGCTCACATTACGCTCTAGCTATTGTGTGCGCGTATTTTACATCACAATAAAAAAACCCCCCGTATTGACATTGATGACAGTTCCATTACAAAGCGCCTGACATAATAATGCCCTTTTTTGCTGCCCTGTTACAGATATACTGTCGCTTCGAATGCCCAACATTAACACAAACTTCACACGACAAAGAAGAGCGTTCAAGCGTTGGACGACCAGCGTCCGACTGTGTGGGTATCAGCAACACAAAACAACACGCATCAAACAGCGTTTGTTCTTTTCGCGCAACCAGCGGCTAACGTTTGTTTTGGCACCCGAAAATAATTATTCCCAGCCCGAAGCGCAACGTCACTTTTCAACACGCTTCATAATGCGTAAGCACAAATAATCAACACACGGCCAGTGCAAACCGATTGGGATCAGAAAACCACTCTACCGTTAAACTGTAGCTAAACAAAGGGTGAAAAGATCTTGTTGCGCCGAGGACACCCGGCTTGTCTCTCTCTCACTTTCGCTCGTGCTTCAAGTTTGTCTCATCTGCTCAAACCTTTTACGCCTAATTCGTTTACGATTTTCGAAGGTGGCGGGAAAATTGCGACACGTTTAATCCGGTTGTACGAGAGCAAATGAAAATGCGTAGCCTTCCACCGAACAAGTGCACCGCGATCTCATGCGTACGCGTGCGATCGAAATAATATTGTGAGTGCTTCTTTTCAAATGTGAGAGATTTTCCCATCGTTTCAACACAAAAACTTGTCTTTTTTATATCAATTTCATTCTAGTAATAAAAACAGAACAATAACATTATGCCTGAGAATGACACGAGTTAATAAGCATTTGCATTTTGTGTACAGAAATAAAGAAACTGAAAAACTAGAAATAGTAAAGTGGAAACAAACGAAAAAAACATCAAACTTCACTATGATTGCGCAAAACTATCAAAATATCCATCAACATACCACAAGCCAGCGAAATAATTTAGAACCTTCGTAACTTCTCGCTACTTTCTACTGAACAAAATGAAACACGTACCAGGATGGGGTCACAGAGCGTCCAGACATAAAATGCAAAAATGGCTGCAAAGGACTTCTCCTTCCCTCATTTAGCTTAAAAATGCAAACATTCAATGGATCTTGTAGGTTTGTGGCAAACGACCACCAACTTGTCGTTCCTTTTTACTTTTGATTTACTTTGTGCTATAAATCGGCAATTGTCCCATCGTAAGCCCGAGAGCTGCCAGTTCGAACTGACATGGGCAGCATGTGCTTTCTGGGTTTGATCGTAAAAACTGGGGATGAGCTGTAAAATCGCGTTTATCGTCTGGAGTTGCTATGCCGTAAGCCACAACAGTGCTTGAGAAGGTTGAAATATTCAACAAGTCAGTTTGCTTTGACAAGTTGCCGGCCGGTTTTGGGTCCGCCTGGGCAATAGTAATCGATAGTACAGGGAATCAGAAAGCGCTTTAAACACCCACAGGTAGAAATAGTTTGTGATGCTTGGACTTGGAGATTTTGTCTAAGTTAATGATTAAAAGAAGAATTGTAAATTTTACTAATTAAAAGTTCTTTAAGGCGATGATTTTGTTTATTTTTATGTAGATTTAGTTATTATTTCAACGATTTTTTTCTCTCCAATTTGTAACGTGATTGGTAGAAGAAAAGTTGTGCTTCTTTGCCTTTAAGAAATCTTTGATTTATTACTTTACGATAGTTCCTTAAGGAAGGGACTTCTTCTCATCTAAATTCCCAAATCCTGTAGATAAAAGAACATTTTATTACTGCCTACACAATTCCAATTCCATTCCATCCATGCTTCCCACATCTTTCCCATTCTTCCCTTGCTGGAGAAATGCTTTCTTGCAGCAATTGAGCAATCATCTGTGAAGGAAGGATCGGGCGCTTGCCTTAGCCCTGTAATTATCGTTCGCAAGAAAAGGAAGAACCAACCAGAAACTAAGTGCTGGAAGCAAACGGCAAAGCTTCCATCTCGCTAGTCCCAAAAATCCCAACCATATAAGCGCAAACACCCGAACACTTCGATCGAACATCGAATATCCTGCCGAAGCGCGCTGGATGAGAAAGGAAACAACATCCCCAGCAGCAGCTCGGCTCGATCAACCGATCGGGCACCATAAAAAGCTGGTAATTATCCTTCCATTCTGTCCGTCCGTACAGTGTTCTCGCTCACTCTCGTGTTGGTCTATCGCCATGCTGAGCAATAATGCACTTCATCCTCCCCCCCTGGCCTATCGGTAGGTTCAATCTTTCAACCCAAAAACTCAAGCAATTGACTACCAATTAGCGTAAATATTATGTAAATATTCTACCCCTCAAGCGTATTGCAGCCATCACGGGATGCTTTTACGCGTACATCCCGCTGGGTACAACAATTTAGCACACAATAAATAATTTCCTAGCAAAGGAAACATATTATGCTACCCGGCTTCCCGGTTTGACACGGTCCGAGGTGCATTAATTTTTAAGGGAAAATTGTCCTCACATCAAACGGGACCGTTACCGAAACGCACAGCCTCTTTTCTTCCCTTACTTTACGCGCATCGTGTCACATGGGTGTCGTGCAACAGCAAACATTTGAAACAACAAAGCATCAGAGACCGGCAGCGTGCAATCAAAACAAACAAACAAAGGTGTGTATAAGTTTGGAATGGCGTTCAGGTATGGGAAGATGGATTGAAGGAGTCAAATAATTGCTCCTGAAGGTGTTGGTTGCGAATAGAAAGGAAAAGGAAAAGTACCTGCAAGTGTAAACAAAGCGTATTCTTTTTTCTCACACTGAGGTGTTTGTTTGAAGCTTTAATATTTAGCAATACATATTCCTAAAAATATTCAAAATTTTGAAAATGCTATATTAATAAGTATCTCCTGTCATGTTACTCCTTTTCTCCATCATTTCTGAAATGCTGACGATATGACGATAAGGAAGCCTTATTCAATTACTAAAATCTACACGACGAGAGAAAGTCGCCCACTGCTGCTGGCTGTTTGATTTATGCTTCTCACGAGTAGACTCGCCGTATAAATGTAGCTTTTTTTTTTGCTTTTCGTTTTAGTTTCCAATTTTGGCAGACAACAAGCGATTACCAGCAGTGCGCACAAAAAAGTAAATCGTATTTCGTAGGAGGAAACTACTTTCATCCCGCTCGGCACGTCGGCACGTAATCACGTCTAGCAATTGGTACCGCAGCCGAACACCGACCGAACCGCAGGACCTTTCGCCTCGACAAAAGGGCTAATAATAAAGAAACGTGACGATCAGGCGCGATCTATGCAGCCGCGTATCCTTTGCGCTGCGCTCGTTTGTTCTGCATCTGCACTAAATCTGTGTGGTTTCGCTTGGCTGGCCAGCAGAATCGGTAATCGGTAACGGCAACGAAGCAGCCGCAGCAGCAGCATACAATCTGATAATGCATCGCGAAAGGCGACAGACGTGCGCTTGCACCAAAGATCCGCAACCGCAGCAGAATGGCGGCCGATTCCTGGAAGTGGGTAAGCTCGACAACGACACAAAATTGCACCAAAGAACCAAAGATCGCAAGAAAAATAACAACAAATCTGCTGCGCGGTGTGCTGAAGGACACCACGCACGGTAACGATCTGATCCAGAAAACTTTCCAAAAACCGCTTCCACGTTTCGAACGGCAACCGTTCCGTACGGTTGCTTCGAGGATCGCACGAGAATTGCGCAATCACACTCGATCGCGACCGGGCCGAAAACAAGACCCAAAGATGGAGGAAGCAAACGCTGCGGAAGGGGAAGAAGCAGCCAACCATCTCGAAAGCGGACAGGACCAAAAACGAATGCCCATTGAAAGGAAAAGCCCTTCCCACGGACAGTTCTTGCCTAGAAGCAGGGTAGTCGATCGCAATGGTGCGCCTGTATCCTGCCCATCGGATTGCACTTGCACTTTCTGTAGCGTAGCGGTACAGTGGGGATGATTGGTTTTTGTGTGGTTGATTTTACAAACTGGTACTGCCTTTTTGCCATCCCCTTACATCAGGTCTGTATGTCCTGGAAAATGTGACGCATTGATAAGTTTCCTCAATTAAAGGATTTTTTATTTATAAAATTCCTAATATAGTGAATAGTGAATTTCATATTCATTTGGCATTAGAGATAAGAAATCAATGCTTTTCCTTGAAGAATAAGAAAAAAATATTTAATTTAAAAATAATTTTAAGCCAGCTAAAAACTTGAAAGTAATGTCTCCCAATGCCTCCTAAGGGACCACAATGGGACTTTAATTATGGATTTTTCGAAAGAAATTAAAGCTATAATTGGATATCCTTGTCCACTAAGCATTTATCCATCAAGGAGCCCGCCACGATCGATACGCGTTTTTTTCTCTTATATTCGTGCAGGCTCCCCCTAAAAAAAAGACGCATAATTCGATTCATATTGTGCAGCCTTTTGTAAAAAAAAACAACATTTACCTCTGCTTTCTGCTGTGCACACGAATTGCAACTTACATTCAATTATGGTATGACCCAGAAAGGCAGACGCGGCGCAAGTCACATGAAGCACAAAATAAAACACAACTACAACGTGCAACAAGGAAAGCAAAGGAAAAAAAAAACAACACTCAAATTGCACGGCCATGCCTGCCTGGCAGCCGCCGAAAATCGAGAGTGAAAACCGGTGTCTGGTGTAGCGATCGAACCAGCCGAAGGAGTAGAATTAAGCAAAGTAACAACAGCACAAGGAGCTGCAGCTCATCAGATGCGAACGTGCAATTGCATCGGAAACCGAACCAGGCAACAACAAAAAAACAAAAACCCGCACCGAAACATGCCCGCCAAGTGCATACATGCAGGAGTGCAGTACAGTGCCGGGCAAGAATAATGCACATGCGGAAAGGAAATGTCGCAGGACAGGCGCGATGCAACAGCAGCAGCTTTTGCAACGAAAGAGCATGCAACGAAAGGTCCCGCTGCTGGTACCATCAGCGGTTCCTTTTCGCCACAACGGCTCTCTCTCTCTCTCTTTCTCTCTCTCTCTCTCTCTCTCCCTCTGTTTCTCCCAACACAGCCGCAATAAACATTTTCAATGCTCATAAATTTATGATTGTCCCGCTGTTTTTTTTTTCTTCCTCTACCGATCACCTTTGCTTGTAACCTTTATTTTGCGTAGAAGAAAAAAAAAACAAACACCAAAATAACAACGAAAAATGGTGAACAATCGAGAGAAAATAACAAACACACACTGGGTCGTCTTCGTGTAAACCGTACCGTATGGTAAAAATTATAAGGATAATGTGTTTTGTACGCGATCAGTCGATCCCCGGTCACGTTTCTCTGCGATTGTGACATATTCGTGTGCATATGTCATTAAATTGTGACACAAAAATGGCTGTCCACGGTAGAGCATCTGGATGATCCGACGTGTGTATTGGAATACTTTAAATACAGTTTCACTGTTTCACCAACGGGATTTGGTGCTCCGGAAGCCGGAACGATTGGACGTATTTCAACAAGAATGTCGTATGGTTAATTTTAATCCGATCAGGAACTAGTGTTTCAACCGCACCAGACCACTAAACCGACACGTCTGAGGCATTGGATTGTTCAAAAATAACACTCACTAAATTCTACGCACCGGAATTGCAGGCATGTTATTGCATCACCAAGACAGGAAGGAAATAAGCAATGAGAGTTCTCACGAATGCACTGCGGGTAGGAATTGCAAATTCTATTTATGGGCAAACCCATTCGTGCGTTAACGAAAACAGAGATTTTAAGGTAAACCCGAATCATTCAACATGGGAACGTACAAGAATTTAAAGGGTTTTCGATTCGATTGTAGAAATTATATCACTCCATTGTAGTATACCTCTTCTTACTTTTAAGTAGACTTAAACCAACAACCTAACGAACTAATCGTTCGATGTTTTTCTCGTGACGTGACTAGCGTACTGAAGAACTACTTAAACAGAACTACCTTATTCTGAATTTGACTATCTCTTTTCTCAGTTTTTGAGAAAATATGTTGCATATCAACTGAAAAATATTTAATCGTCTCGAAAATCGCATATTAATTTCGATGTTTTAATTTGAACGAAAATTAAGCATTTAACCCACCAAATGTAAGTCATTAGACCAATCGAACCCTTTTTGAGGTTTTCGTGATCTTTCATCCAAAGTCCACCTACCTCAAGCAGTGACGACGCCGATTAGCCCTCGTTTAGAAAACACATCTCATTCACGCATCAACCATTCGTCTCGTGGGACGCACGCCCGATTGCAGCACACTTAATGAGCTACCATCGTTCTGCATTATGCTCGCCGATCTCCTATCCCCATGTCCGTTACCACCTTTCCCTTCGCACCGTAACATCCAAGCAAAACAACAAAACATTATCCACCGGAGCGAACTCCCAGTAACAAACTACAACCTATTCAGCTGTTGGTACAATTGGGTAGATTGTATGAAGAGCACCAAAAAAAAAAAAAAATACAAATGACCCCAGCCAACTACTAAGCGTGCAACAGTGAACATCTGCAAAAGTGGAAAAGGTTAGCGCTGACGCTATGCACATGTGTGTCGCGCCTTGAAGGTGACAAAACGATGCACCATCGCACGCAATGTAATGTGCAACGAACATGTAGCTGATGCCGAAACACGCCCAAAACGTGTGGATACTGTTGCGAAAACAACCCAAAAAAAGGCCCAAACAAACGGCGCAACAAAAGGCTCATCTTTACGGGCAAGAAGCAAGTAGAAGGAGTAGATTGTTCAATTTATTTTCTTGCTTTCTTGCTGCACTCTAATACCATACGCTCTGCCTCCAACAAGTGAGATGTAAAATAATTTCCAACGTTAAAATACCAATTGCAAATGACAATAACACATCAAATCACGCGCACAAACCGATGGCGGCCAGGCGTACGAGAGCCGGTGTGTCTATTGTTGTGCATCAGCGTAATTTGTTTCTTTCTTTTCTGCATTCGTGTGGCTTGCAATGTCGAATTTTCGTCTTTTTTCTGCTGTTTCTAACACGCGTAATACGCATTTGACACATACACGTGCAGGCGCATCGCGCATAAACGTACGCGCGCATTTCAACACCGTGGACGTGATCGTCGAAGTTGATGAGGGTTTTCTTTCCTCCGGACGTTTTTTTCTTCTTCTCTCTCTTCTGTTCTTTCTTCTTTTTCTGTTATTACTGCTTGCAGTATTATAACAACTTTTTCATAACATCAACATGGCGTTAATGTCAAAAGCACTGCTGCCACAGCAATGACAAATGCGTGTTCCAAATTTGACTAAATGAATCAATTTCGGGTTTCGTTCGGAGCTAGTTTCGAAACTGGGTACACACTCCCCTCCCCCTCCCCCATGTTTGGTAGGTTGGGCGATTTAAAAATTGAAGTCACATTTTCAATTGTTCAGCTTTTTTTGTAGTACATTTTGGCACGATACATACAAGATGTCACCTATTGCTGTGTGACATCTTTTAAGTGTGTCACTTACTTGTTTCATGAACGATACTGTCCCATTGTTAAAGTGTTTTGATTTTTTGAAAGTATAATGATATATCTGAATTTCTTGGATGAAATCAAAATAGTTATACGAACAATGGCACCCTTCAGACTTGTTTCTCTATGTTGAAAAACATAAGTTTTACATA
Source organism: Anopheles rivulorum (assembly GCA_018908115.1). NCBI lineage: Eukaryota > Metazoa > Arthropoda > Insecta > Diptera > Culicidae > Anopheles > Anopheles rivulorum. The sequence goes on along the minus strand of STHB01004356.1, from coordinate 4,766 downwards.
TGAAATCATTTTTTCCCATCTTGATTAGCCACTTTTCAACCCTTTTCCAAGTTGGTCTAATCCAAGACAAAAAAAACTCACAAAAACACATCGCTTAACTCAGCCAACTTTCAAATTAACCTGTTCCGACACAACTCCGATTCAGCGGTGGGGCTCATTCTAATCACGTGCTGCTTAATTCACGGTCACACGACCACACAACCAGCTTCCACACATTTTCCTTTGTGTTCGAACTTCACCAATATCGACATCGACAGAAGTCTCGCTTTGGTGAGTCGTTGTCAAGTGCCAGCTAAGCTGTGTTCCACGCTAGCGCGAAACTGTGCCAAACAGGCCAAAGTTCCAATGCACAAGTCGAGTGTAAAATTGTCTCAATAGATCCGATCATCCGTTGAGCAGACTCCACCAACCAAACAAAAACAAAAAGAAAAATAAATCGACCCGTAACTAAGCCACTGCCTAGCCCTCTCTACGCCGCTAATCCGAAAAGGTGTAAATTTTGGGGAGATTTTTACCTTCCATCGCTGTCCATTTTACGTCAGACGGGCTCTTTATTTTGTCGTTTGAACGGCCATTTTTTTGTTGTCTTCACCATCGCTCCCCCACCTTGGCCCACCACTTTGTCACCAAAAGCACGCACACAGATTGAGGTTTTGGAGTTGAGGGGGTTGCGTAATATTTACTCCGCGTGCCATCGTTAGCTCCAGTTCCACAGACCAAACTGGTGATGGCGAACCCGGTTACGGATAAAGTAACGCAATCTTCATCGAAAGCACACCGAAACTCTGAGCGGCTAATGTACGGGCGCATGTGTGGACATGTGGATGGAAATTAACTGTTCGGATGTATTCGAACCCGTTTGAAACAATCTATTTGGCAGCACATTCTGGTAATTTCAAGTTCAACAACAACAGCTGCCAGATTGGGCCCAGACGTAGCCATCTGCTAAAACAGTGATTTCAACGAACAACTCGGAGACGAGCCGGAAAAGGCAAACATACGCCAGCAAACAAACGGTGTAGTATGCAAGATACACATTCCGTGCCGTCTTTTGTGGAGTGGAAGAAAATGTGCACGACAATAAACATGTCGCTTACAAAAATAGATACAATAGATTCATCGTGCTATCGAAATCGTTCGCCTCAGTCTTCGCGGGTATTTTCGAACGGTTTCCACAAAACTCGATTTTTTGTTAATCTTATTGAAGCTCAAGGTCACGGGGAATATCTGGCAACATGTACGATCAATATTTGCAACTGTTTGAATTGTCTTTTTTTTCAGGTGTTCCTTGTGCTACATAGAATGTAGACCATGTAATATAGTGGAAGCCTTCGTTTTTGTGTTTTAGATTTAATACGAACATATTTTTGGGTTATTTTTTCCATTTTTCTAAACTTATAATATTCCATCCATTTTGTAAAATTTCTCAACCCTTGTTCGATCGTGTATTGAGTTACTATAATACTGCTGTAGTTTCACTTTTCCCAATTTTACTTGCACTTTTTACACAAACATTAACTCACTCAAGAACTCGATTCCATCGCCTTTCTAAGCCTTCCCTCTCTAAGATTAGTTTCGGTGTTGCCTCCATCTCGCACCATCAACTTTCTGTCAGCTGTCCGGGTAAGGTTACTATGCTACGCGCCACAGCTCTTGCAACACCTTCCCCCTCCCAACCACGGACAGCTTTATTTCGGCTGTAAATAATCCGCTAATCTGTCCCCTTTTTCCCGCCTTTCCTTCCTTCCTTCCGCTGCCCTACCACCCAGAAGTAGTACAGCACACCTTACAGAGTCACTCTGTCACTCTGCTCAGGAAGGTTGAGTTACTTATCACGCTTTTTTGTTGTTGTTTGTTTCTCGCTAAACCTAAAAACTACTTTAAGCTTAGTTTTTCTACTCGGGAAGGGTTGTCGTCCAAAAAAAAAAAAGAGTAAATTTGAAGGTCCATTCCGCGCCCGCACGCCCCTCTTTTCCTTCAGTCCTTTTCCATTTTCCCCTTGCATCCTGTCGCTGTGTTACCGTTTCCGAACAATGTACAATTTCCAAACACCAACGGCGTACGGCGGTTAGGTTGTGGTGGTCAGTGTAAGTTTTCTTCGGGGTTTGCCCCGAAAGAAAGAAACGTCCATTCCACAAGTGTCGAGTGGCGATTTCACTCTCGGTTTTTAACTGTACCAATACAGCCTAACATTTTACTAACAAAAAAATCTTAAAATCCTATTACAAAGCCCCCCCATCCAACAACCCCTAAATTTTGCTCTAAAATGTCCCCCTCCCGTCACGACCCACGGGAACAAGAAGAAGAAACAATCTCCACACACAGTGCGTGTTTCCGAAGTGAGCCGTGAGATGAGTGGCCGGATGAGTGGCACTCAACTCACGGCTCGCCCGAAAACAATCTCACACACACACACACGAATGGGGCGCAGTCAAGCCCCAATAGCGTTCGCGATAGTGAATAGAGCGAGCGTGTAGAAAAAAAAACAAACAAACATACACACGCGCGCGCGAGCCTGTACGGCCTATTCAGCATCACCCGCGTGTTGCTCCATCACACGCACGCAGCGAAAAGGGAGGATGAATGTGTGTTCCATCTCGCTTCTGCTCGCGCACACAAGCGAGCTTCCCCGCTCTCGCCTAGCACTAACGCGCGCGCACCGCCACAGCAGGCCACTAGGCTCTGTTCGCCTTCGCCTACTTTGTCTATGAATAGAAACGCTTCACAAACGCGTCGACCGCGGGCCCCGATTGCGCAATCTCCATCGAGAGTGAAAATTGGCCAAGTGCAGTAGGCCATCGACGGAAAGTGGGTCGCACACAGTGACGCGCGCGCGCGCCTGTATACCCTTGTGTACCACCTCTTGCTGCCCACCGTAACAACCTCATGCTTCTTTTCATGCCCGGTGTGCTCGGTACATCTTGTACGAACGCGCGCTCGCTAGCATTATTTTCGAACCAAACGACCAACCAACCACCCAGCCAGCCAGCCACCCATCATCGTCGGCCACATGAGATTAAAGGGTTTTTTCGAGGAGGCAGGGAGAAGAAGAGGGAGGGGGGAGGTGATGATGAAGAAGGTAGGACAAACGGGAGCCGGCAAGCGTTTAGATGTGGAAGCGAGATCCGTAACTTGCCGCGCGTTTCACTATTCCAACGGATGTCCGATTTTTTTGGGGTGGTTTTTTCTTTGTTTTTGGGAGGTGAGTTTTACTTTACATAAAACGTTAATTTAGTTTGCACGAGAAAGAGAGAGAGAGAGAGTGAGAAAAAAGCACAGAAGCTCAGCGCGCGGGAATGCGTGTGAAGATGGGTTACATTTGTTTATTTTCCCACCTTCTGGCGTTAAACATTTTGTTAGGGTGTGTCAGACACACACATGAGGGTTGTTAAAAATAAACGCAAAATAAAGTGAACGAAAAACCGTGTCAAAATTCATGAAAATATCAATTTATGTTTAGAGAAAAACAGAGACTTAAAACACACTCAAACATTACTCATTTCACTAGCTACACACTAGACACTATCCATATCGCGAACTCGATTAAAATGCTTTGAAACGGTGTGTATCTCCTTTTATTTCACGCCCAAGCATCATCATCCCGTCCGAGGGATTGTCCGAGGTCGGGAATTGATTGCGTAAAGCCGCTGTCGTCGGCCACGACGGGACGCACATCAACACGTACACACGTAGATATGTGGGGAAATCCATGGGAGGGAAAAAAAAGAAAACATAAAAGCACGCGGCACCTATACGAGTCGGAAGAACCACAGTCACACACACACGCGCGAGAGAGACGCAACGCAATAATGGACGCAGGCTGTTTATCCGTGTGTGTGTGTGTGTCCGGCGTTATCCGGACGAACGACAACGCTGTACGAAAGGCATCGCCATCAACACCGGAGATGTGTTCCTGCCCGGTGGCGCTTATCAGCGTGAAGAATGTGCCTTATGGACGGACACGCCAATTAATATTGTGCATCTTCTTACACTGTTGCATAACTTTGTGAATTTCAGTGGGTGTTTATACGAAATAAGAGAATAAAACTGATGAATAAATTGTCAACCATAGTACAATAATAATTTAAATGAAAATTTAATCAACAAATGTATAAAACAAATATAAAATTGTAAAACACAAGAGAATTAAATGAAGAATAATAATTGCAATACAAAAAAGTTAATGTACTGTACTATAACTCGGATTATGAAGATAAAAGATTTGTTGGGTCACTTTGCTCAGTAACTAGTAGAGTTGGTTATTTGGTCTGCTCTCCTTTCCGTAAAGTTGTTGTAACATTCGTCTGGACGCTAATGAATGGTGGACATGTAAAACGAAGGTGTAACAATTGCCCTTTTTGCCACACGTAGCACTTTATGATGAACAATTTCCGCAGCAAACGGTCAAGATATACTGGGAAGTAAGATGTAGCTTTCCTTCCCATTGCCCCGAAAAAAAAACAGAAGAAAAAAAAGAATTCTCCCACAATTAGTCACCATTCGGCCATCGGATGTTCACAGCAGCAGAAACAGTGACGACTACGGTTATCTACTTCACAATCCATTTCTATCTACCGCTTTGTCCGTAGACCGTCTGCGAAATTACACGATCCGGAACCGATGTTCTTCCCTCCCGTGTGTGTGTGTGTGTGCATGGTTGCCTGAAATTGAGTTAACTTTCAATAGCAGAACTGCAACCGAAGAAGACCTGGAGCAGATGAAGAACCAAAACTTTCACCAGTCCAACCAGTGCCAGTGAGGGTCTC
>STHB01004313.1:0-16531 GCA_018908115.1 Anopheles rivulorum | reverse complement strand
AGGCATCCAACCAAATTTAATACGGACATCTGGAAATACACAACACAATGTAAACATGCCTCTTAACACTCCACTTGTTTTATTGAGATCCACAATTCTAGCTTCACAACTATGTTTTTATTAAAAACCCAGCAGCACCGCACATTCAATTCAACGCATTCAGCATCGTGTTGATCGTGGTGATCAACATTGTTTGCAACATTCTGCACCAACTTTACCGTGCGTAACGAGATCGCATATTCAATTTTGCTTCAGCACAAACATCCGGCCGCTGTTCACAGGCCAAGGTCGAATTGAATGCAACCCCGGTCCCATCGGGCCGCTGGGAAGGTGAATGGGATGCAACCAGAAGGTGGAAGAAGATCTCGGAAGTTGGCGCAATGGGATAGAGAATTGTTCAACGCAGAAGCGAGAAAAAATACCAACATCACAAGGGATACGAACCATCACTAACACACGAAGCCAAAATGCCGCAACTTTCCACTTTCCTAACTAGATACAAATCCGCACATCTAAGTCCATATACTGCCAGAGACAACCGGACAGGAAGTACACGGCAGGAAGCAACGACCAAAACAACCAAGCAAAGCAAAAATAAAAAAAAACTAGACAGGCTGTACAATTTTCCACGAAAGCATACCGCAAATTGAGTTTTAAAGTGCTTTCTCATCAGTTCTCCAGCGGCAAATCGAATCAACGCCCTCCCATCGGGTTCGGGAAGGCAAATCGAAAAGAATGCCAAAAGAGAGTTTTGCCAGACCTCGCTATGTCGATGCGAAAAGGATATCGTTTTTTTTTCTTTGGCGGAATTTTCTTTCTCGATTTTCCACCAACGGTACGCACACGGAACGGAACACCGAACAAGTTAATTTCGACAGATTAAATAGCGCACGGGCCTCAAAAGTTTGCACGTACTGTAAGGTGAGCCCAGAGGCGCACACTTTAAGCGAAGGTTCGCTCTGTCACCTGTCAACGCACGTGTCAAGGTTCTGCATAAATTGATACTGATGCATAGAAACGCTTTCGAAACAGCGAAACGAAACACAACAAGTTCCTAACCAAGTGATAAATATTACATCAAACAAAGGCACAAATCTATTACCATTCGACTTCTCAAAACTGGAACTGCTGTATATTTAAACAACAAAGCTTTGCCCGGTATACTTTTTCAAGAGGAAAATAAAGCTGCGTGCTGGTTGGTCCGGTGAACCGCTGCTTCGGTAACAGCTCACTTCAAAACCAGACAAAATTGAATTTCAAGAGGATGAAAATCAAGAACTTTGTTCCGCGGCCGAAAGTCGACAAAGCCACATACAAACATAAAGTAAGTGAAGATAATTTGGCAGTTATAAGTTAGCCAACGACAAACAACAGCACCCGGGAATGAATATAAAATGCTATTTACGGATAAGGATTGGAAGCGCCATTTATTTCCACCGCATTCGCACGCTACTGTTGGTGTGTGATCGGCTTTTGCGTTTAGGAACACTGACGAATATAAAGCACGAATATATTCCTGGGAGTACAATGGTGCCGTTGCCACAGGGCGCGCCAAATGTAAGTGCACAATGAGGCAACCCGTTCGCGCCTACCTTACCCATACACAAAACTTTATTTGTCTTCTCTTACGCATCCGAACCTTAAATCGAGAAGGTAATCCATAAATTCAGATGTGGCAGACACGCAATGAATGGAAATGTATTGTGTGCTACAAGGAACGCTTCCGAGCGAACGTCATGCAACGCCGGCAGTGGAAAGATGAATTGGAACAACTGGTAGACTGGTAGGAAGTTTTTGGCCTATTAAATGTTAATTTGTTTAGAATAATAAAAAACGATAGTTGAAGGTAATTAAGCTTCATAAAAGTAAGGTGATCCAGATTGTAATGCTTTTAAAAAAGGCTTTATAACCCAGCAAACAATATTTATTATAATAGATTTATACTCTAATACGAACCTCCGGCCGTAAACAAATATATAATAAATATAATAAAAAAATAATTACAACAGATACTATAAATACTGTCTTAAACAGAGTATTACTACATTGATTATAATAGTTAAATATTTGAGGTTCATGAAGTAGGCCAAAAAATATCCTTCAAATTTACGACATTTTATATATTCCACCTCAAATATAAAACTAATTATAAATGGCGCGCAATTGGAAACAACCGAACGAAATAATTAACAACATTTAAACTAACTTGAGATCATGAAAGCCGCCTCAATAACAAATGAATAATTCAATAGCGTTGGCTATCTTCCACATGATAAAAATACGCTCCAAACTTCCCAGTGAAGACCATGGACGAATAGTATGGTCGGTAAAGCACGACTTCAAAACACGCCCATCCATGGGTCAAATCTCGCCTGAACCCATAACTATTGATATGCATGACTGAACGCGTGCAGCTTACGGGTAATTTTATTTAAAGATAATTAATCGGTCTTATTATAGGTATTGGGTACCATCCACCAGGTAATTAGACCATATGCCAAACATTTAATCGATCAAATTTGAGTTGTAAAGTGTTAACAAACAAGAAAATACCTCAAAAATTTTATAAAGACCAAGCTCATTTTAGTGACTTAAAGATATATATTAAGTGGCTTTAGCTGAGTTACTTAATTGAATAATACATACATTTTCATTCCAATATGGTTATTATTTTTGTGCAAAAAAAAAAAAAATATCCATGGATCACTGCACTGATTTTTTTTAACGTACAAAAGTGACATTTTCGAAAAGTATTCAAGCAACACATTATTTCTTAGTGACATCAATCCTGTTGTTCTTTATATAAAAAGCACAACATTGAACATCTGTACCGATTGCTTTCCCTGGCATACCGTACGCGAATAAGCTCAATATCACACCCGTGTTGAGTGTGGCATTTGGTTCAACGAATGGAATTAGTTAAGTCGCTGCCGATTACCTTTTTTGGCGCACGCATAAACGGGGACATGAACTTGAAACGTGTTGCTTAAGCCGATACGGCCATTCGGCATGTTTGAGGAGAGTTCTGTGTTTGAAGTGGCAGTCCATGCACATTCAACCCGGTGTCAACCCGGTGCACTTGTTACACACGCGAAACGGTAAACAGTAGTCGATTTTCCCTTCGCGGCCGATAGATCGTTGTAAATCAAATGACACATCGTCAACGAAGGACACAACTCAATCAACGGTCCAGGCGGCCGACCAGCGCGGGCCAATCGATCCAAGTGTCAGGCGTTCAGCGTTCAGCGAGCCGATGGATCGAACGAAAACGAAAGTGGCACTCAACACAGCCGCACCAGACATATAGCCGGAGATCTCGTACGAAGAAAAAAAAAACGGATAGAGCAAACGCGAGTTTGTAAGCTGTCCAAACCGGGACATGTTACGATTTGTACCGAAACGGTTCGCAGCGAAATGATCGTCCGCACGGAGAGGCAATACACACATCCCGTCGGTTGAAGCTTCCAGATTACCACAACGGTGCCATGGATGATGCTGGGGTGGTGTGGTGGTTAGCGCGGAAAATGCTAGGCAACTTGCCAAGATGCACCCTACCGGTCGGTTGCTGCTGCATTTGCTCTCGATGCCATGTGTCAGCGCAGCAACATCGCTTGAACAACATTGCCCGGGAACTGAGCGGACTAGAATCATTCGGAATTAATCATCCGAAAAGGTGTTGACGCTAGGTCTGGCATACATGTTTACATGGCGTGATTTGATACGTTTTTAGAATATGCACCACACACTGGGTGCTTGAAATGGTTTAATATTATTTTTCTATTTTTTTTTTGTTATATTTGATGAATATGATAACAGGTAAATTAATACAGACACTCTTGTCTATAATTGTACTCAAACGTTTGATAAAATTTTAGACATTTGACACTTGGGCTCGTTTGACACATGTCAGAGCTTTCGGCTCGACTCGAGAGCTTTTTAGCAAACTCAAGTATCAAAAATATGCATTTTCAGGACACAAATGAGCACTGTTTGAACACACTAAACACTAACACTCCTGTGTCACGTCAGTTTGCCAAACATCTAATAATGTTTATCTTTGCCGTTTTATAGTTTTTGCGATTTAAAAACGATTAAACTATACACAACTCTGTTAAATGAAGCAACTTTTAGTTGCACATTTTTCTTTTCTATTATCGTAAACGCTTGTTCACCGGCCGAGAGTTACTGTTTGGTCCCCCTTCAAATTCAATCACGGCGCGGATTATTTCCTCCCACGGCCGAATCGACCCAAATCCCAACCCACTGCAACTCAAGTGCAGACGCATTCGCGCTGGAGGATGATGCCAACTGGATGATGCTGTTAAAAATAAACACTTACCAAACGGTGGTTTGTATATACAATAGGAACCCTACCGAAAGCCGAAATTTTCCGATTCGCTATTGCGGCAGGGGTTTGAGCAGCGGTTGCACTGCTAAATACGCGGGTGCTGCCCAGATCCAAAGTACGGGAGAAAGAAAGCAAAAAAAAACCGGCCGGGTTTGGGTTTGTAATAATTTTACAAATAGAACACAAGCACCAGCACCTTACCCATTTTCTCGCCCATTCCATCAGTACGGTTTTGTTGCGGATTGGATCGCGTCCAAGTGGTAGCTAAAACGGAAACATTGATTGCCTTGCAACAAATTGACCATCATTGCCAGCAGCATCGCCAGCATAGCCTCCCTCCAACACAAGGCGGACAAGCGAGAGGGAGAGTGAGAGAGTGAGTGAGCATATAAAAAAAAATCTTCCCCGTGTAGCAAAACCAACGCCACCCCGTTATGGAGCAGACGATGAAACGTTTCGCTAATCCCCCCGATAGTACCTTAACGGGGACGTTGGCCTACCCTGCCTGCTTCACGAATTACTATGGATTTCGAGGGAAACGGATTATTTATTTTATTTTCCCAGATATTTGGAGAACTATGCCACCCTCCTGCCAAGTGAGCAGAACACTTTGTACAACGTAGTTTTTTTTTCGTTGCTGTTATTCTGTAACTTTGGCTGGAATTTAGTCTACCAACGCAATCGTCAAGAATCAGGTCAGGAGGAATATATATTTTTTATGTTCGTGTTGCTGTGACTGCAACTTCAAAACGTTCCGCCTAAAGGAAGCTGGAAGCTTGATGAAGGAAGCCAAAAAAGCGATTTCCTTCCACAAGTGGTGCAGTAGCTGTGGAATCAGAAAACTGGAATGAATGAATGCTGGCAATTTGCAGTACTTTCGGGGCTTCCCTTATAGTCCTGCAGCACACACAAAAAAGAGGTTTCAAACATGTGTTGCATTTTGCTTAGCCGCGCTTTAGGGTGACCTGGCTGGCCAGTCGGTGTGTGTGTTTTTCGTGTGTTTCATTAACCCTTCACATCATGGTGGTTATGTACGTTAACCAGTTCACTTCCAAACAAACACGGACGCAGGACACTTAATGTGCACACATCGTCATATCATCGACGTAAGCGGTAAGCTGCCATTAATATGCTACCAGCCACACAACCCGGTACTTAATGCTTTGATCCGCCGTCTGTTGGGTTCGTGGGTAATTAGTAACTTTATCCTTGCATGAAATAGACGCGCTGAATTGCGCATCAATGCGTAAAAAAACGGCCGTACGGAGTTTTCCGAGTGTAGAGTAAAGTTTTGCGCATAATTCAGTACGTACTTCAACCGTTCAAAAAGCCTCTTTAGCGTCCCTAGCGCCAACACCCACACCCAACCTGGGTAATGATGTTGAAATACTGCGAAAAACAGTCGCCACCGATGTTCGGTGGTAAATTGTGCACATGTAAAGTTTTACGAATTCATCATCGTCCCCCAACAACAATTCTCCCAACCCCCACTTCAGTGTCAACCCCCGTGTGAGGAAAAGGCACCAACTCATCGCGAAAGCTCTCGCCGATCAATTTGGGTTGATTTAAATGATCCATGCAAACACACTATCGCGCCGTCATTATGCTCCAAACGTGTGATGCTTAGGCTATTTGGATGCACGGGTGCTGGGCAGCAGTCCGTCCTTTAACCGATTAGTCGTTTCGATTCACCGACTACACTGGGAATTGTGCGCATTAGACCTAATTAATACTTAATTAATGGTGTGACACAACGCTAACTGACGAATGGTACATCATTTAAATCTCGCAACGAGTTTGAGCCTGGATGATACTCCAAGCAAGAGAGGAAAGAGAAATAAATTTATTTCGCCTCTTAAAGAGCGATTGATAAAATGATACAATTAAATCGAGTATATTCAAATATTACCATCGTTGATAATCAACTGATAGCTTGAAACTCAGCTATTAACCCATACCAGGCCCATGATATAGACTAACGATAAAATAGTATAATTTAAACAGAAAAATGATATTTTCATCGGAAGCCAACATCATATAGCCAAGATAATATAAATTAAATACTACTAATTTTTTAGAGAATTTGAACTGTGCTTTGTTCCAAAGTTTGTTAAATGTACTTCTTTGCACGATTTGTCTTACGTCCTTCAGGGTTTTAATTTCTTATACATAATAATATAATAAGAAATATTGAACAAAACATTTCTACGGCCAAAATTATCCACAAATTAACGTTGCTATTTGAGACGGGTGAAATAGCAGAGACAATAGGGCACGATTCCACCAACACGCCCGATCTTGGGTTCAAATCTCAAATGTACCTTAACTTCACCATCGCTTTAAACACAGAGGTTTATCACAAACATCGAGGATTCAGATCGAGTTAAAGTTTAGCGACTACAGCTTTCAAACAATCGGACAATCATAATAATATGACATCTATCCAAAATTTCCAGGCATTCTACAGTACAATTTAATTTTCTGCTATGATACAAAATTAAATCAGATATACAGAATAAAATATATATTCATAGCGTTTCAATATTCAACTTTTTACTTACCTTTTTTTAGTGTTATTAGCAGCAGCGGATGTCGATGACGGCTACACATGGCTGGGGCTCTTTACATTTATTCCAATGTCTTAACAATATTCAGCGTGCGTCTCGGAATAAATTTCTCTATTTTTTTTTTCAAGCCCGCCATACATTTTGCTTACGAAATGAATGCTTTTGACTGTAACGGATCACACAAACACATGCTTCTAGAGCTACACTCGGTGCCTAAAACTACCACCCCAACTGGTAACGGTACAGTACGCAACTTCCCATCAAGAACCTCACTGAATTCCTTCTTTGGCCAATGTACACCAGCCTAAATCGGAGCCGGATCGAATTTTCGTATCACTCTGCTGTGTTCTGTTTATTCTGCTTGTAAGACGATTCTGCATACACGTGTACGGGGGGTACACACACGGACACAAGATACGGATGTCCGAAGGCATAGATAACAACACACCAGTAGGAACTGCATCGAATCAGTACACCCGTGTTGTTGTGGTAGCTTGCCCACCCCGTTCATGTATCCCATTCCCAAGGCAGCGGTCTTTAGATAAGCAAAAAATAAATAAATCGACCGTGTTGCGTGTGCTTTACGAACGTTTGCCTGTCTTCGCAACACCCGCCGTTGCCTTGATGGTGGGTCTTTTGCGCTACCCAAAGACGGGCTCAATTGGTTTGATTCGTAACTGGCGAAAGGTGGCGCCCCGAAGGCCCTCTGACAGAAATGGCATGACAAAGCTAGCTCGTGGAAGCGTGGGATAATTATCATAATTCTTTTTTGTCTTGTACCAGTACCGAAGGGAACTGTCAACCAAGCGAAGAACGAGACTGTGGTACTATCTGCGTGTCGTGATGGGACGATTTGCCAAAAGAGAAAGAAATCCTCATCAGCCAGTCTCCCGGCCGCCAGACCGATCGATCAATCAAGGCATTTGACGCGAAACAAGCACGGATTCGTCCGAATCTGTGGGTCACGTTGTTCTAGAAAGTGATCCCCCTCACCGGACAAAACGCTTGCAATTGTTGCGTTGCTCTCCAGGCTGGAGGCAAACCCTCGGACCGGGAACTGGAACGTGTGTGCAAAGGTTCTCTCGGGTCAGAATCGGCACGCCGTAGGCCGCAGTAGGCAAGATTGGTGACGGGGTTTTCTCGATACGCATTCGTCAGCGCCCGCGCTATACGTGACACACGGCGCTGGGCGACACTATCACGGGGCGTAATAATAACAATAATGTCCGCCTGGATGTCAGCGGTTCCGTGTGTATGTACCAGGCCCCCGTACACATTCTTGTTTGGAAGTTGATGATTCACTTTCTTTCTTTCGCCCATTTTCACCAGGCGCACCACATTCATTGCATTGGCATAATGTCGCAGACGGTAGCTAAGATATTCGGCGACTGTTTTCCTACGGCACTGAAATACACAACCAAAGGCACACAAACACACACCGCAGCACATTAAACACTGCAAACTCAATTATTGCTCACAATCAGCGCTGCAACGCGAACCTTTTTTCTTCTCTTTGTCGCGTAGAGTTGTTAGCCGATGTACAACATCACGCACTGTCGCTGCTAGCGATGGATTTTCTCCGTAACACCGTAAAACAAAACGGTCTGCACCGTGCGGAAAACGAACTCGACTCGGCGGAAAAACGATAGAATTCGATAGTTTTCTTTACAAACGCTGACTCAGCACACCACTACTGTGATTGATCACTTCCGATGCAAGATAACGAAACGCACTTCCAACTCGATGCCGTTCACGGAATATGTGAACCAGCGACCGAGGTGCTTACAAATGAGCTGTATCGCCAGTCAGTCATCTCTTGCATCCTTGTCATATTTCGCGTTTGACAATTGCGTACCCTATTTGTTCCCAATTACTCATTCTGCGCTTCGTTTTCTCTGCACAAAAACGATAATAATTTACAAATAACCGTGTTTGCACTTTATAAACCGTTGTAAACATACATTTTTTACACAAAAGCTGATAAATTAGTGATGATATTGACAAAAAAAGCACAAAATAACAATGTTTAGCAGGTGTCAATTTGAAGAAGTCTCTCGCTCTCTCTTTCTTTGGACAAATGGTTGGTACGTGATCTAACCTTCTTTCTACCCAAGACCGGAGCCATTTCACCAAGGTTGCTCTCAAACGCAAAATTGTGGTATTCATACCCAAGTATTATTTGCAACAAAATCTAGTGTGGAGACTTTTCGTCGGAAATCTTTTCTGTTCAAAATCTTTCTGCATACAAAGCAGATTAGAGAAAACATCTTTTCGTTGAATTAGACGTTTTAAAATGAATTATTAAATGTGTGGTTGCGTTTTACAAAGCATATCATATGAAAACAGAAGGTAAAAACATTTTCGGAACGATAAAGAGCACAAACATTCCTGAAGTTTTTGTGGCAATTAAAATAAAACAAATGTAAAATTATTCACTGTTATCAATCATGACACAACGAACTTTTTTATCTAACAAGAAAACTCTTTTCGGGAGCTTTTGATTTCTGGTTCTGCCAATTTCAACGCTCATCGATGGTTACAGCAAGCGAATGTTAGCTTTTATTTTTTAAATTACAATTTAATGAAATAACATTATTTAAAAAGTCTCCACACTTATGTTTGTCTATCCGTTCTTTGGGCACCAATTGTTGGAGATGTGCATACACCTTGGTGTATTGTTGCTCAACCAAATGTCACCAAAGCCGGCGACAATAACCGTTGTTTACAGAAGCAAATACGAACTGGTTTCAGCAGTTAATTTTGTTCTACATGCTTAAAAATGAAGTTCCGCGCAGTTATGAGCGATAGTGTCAACATAAAAGAATTTCTCAACGTAATCGGTACATTTTCTCGAATGGAAAAGAATCTAATCATAAATGTACAACCGAGCAAGCTGATACTACAGATCGAATCCGAAGGGTATGATGGCCAGTACTTGTGGTGCGAAATCGATGCCTCGCTGCGAGATGGTTTCTTCTCCGAGTACATTATGGATGGTATCGACAGTGAGTACAACCAAATCTATATGACCTGTCTGGCGACCAGTTTCCTGCGAGCGCTTTCCTACGTACGAAACAATGCGGTTGATTACATCAAGCTAAAGCTCATCAAAACCCACATGCCCTGTCTGGCCGTGGAAATGTCCGCTACGATCAGCAACGATCAGGATGTGTTGACGCCAAAGATACAGCATGCCATACCCGTCACGGTAGTGCCGCGCAATGAGTGGAATCAGTACGAAATCCCGCTAGAGGTTGAATACGATCTATCGATCGCTATGCCGTCTGCGAAATCGTTGCGTATGCTGCTGGATAAGAAGAAAAACCTTGCTCCAACAGTTACACTGTACGCCTCAGTCAGTGACGAACTGTCGCTCGTAGTCGAAACAGAAGTTGTAACCGTGGCGAGCCACTATCGGAATCTCAAGTGTGGTCCCGCGCGAAAACCCAACGGCGAGGAGGCACCTGAACAACTAACAAATCTCTCCGAGGCGAGCTGTCGAGTGGACACGAAAAAACTTGCAGCACTGTTTGAAACTATCAACTTTTACGATATGGTAATGACGGCGAATTTACGACACGAGCAGGCGTTAAACATTCGCTTCGATATGCGTCAGAACGCGTTTGTTAATTATATTTTACCGGCTACTAATTTTGAATAAATCTCCATCAATACTGTTTACCTAAACTCTCTTATTCAATATTTCAATACGCGTAATGCATATTCTTACCTCCTAGCTTCAGGAACGATTACCTATCACGGTTGATGCTGGTCCACACGTAGTTTCGATTGTCGGACTGCGTGGTGTTCGAAGGTCCGTAACATTCCGGGCGTGGATACGGATTGTTACGATCCACGTAATAGTTACGCGGCGCGTGCATGACAAACTTCATGTACGTAAGCCGCCGTGGTACATCCTCATCGGGCCCTACCACATACGTGGCCGGATCGAACGCTACGTTCGGTGGTGGACTGACCGATGATGGAAGCAGCCAAGTTAGCACAGCACTCTTCTCGTTGTGTGCATCCACCATCAAGCCACGTATTTGCGCGTAATAAGTGTTGTCCTTTGTATCGATCATCGATACTATGTCTCCGACCTGGTACCAGGTGTTTTCATCCAGCATCTTCGAAACGGTTTTGGTGGATGCCGTCTCTAGGGAAGACTTAATCGGCACCTTTTTCATCAGCGTTCGTCGCGATTTGGCTTTCGGGCCTTGATATGTACGTCCGTTCTTTTTGGATCCTCTTCGCACCGGTTCCCGAACCGGACAAACACGACGCCGCAAGCGTCGTGGAGAAAACATGCTAAGGGCTGAGATGCTGTCATGCATTTCTTCATGCTCCTCTATACTGTTCATATCCGCGCTAAATTCTACGTCAGGATGTTCATAGCTGGATAGTTTCTTAGCATCCGATTTTTTCGGAGTTACCATACATTGTAGTGAATGATGTTCTCCTGAAGGCTCTACATCGTTTTCAACGAGTTCATCGTGCTTCTGTTCTACGTTTTCTGGTACCAACCGTTCGGGAGATCGTTCAACTTCCAATGGTTCCAGTGGCGGGTTTCGCTGAATATCGTGACAATCGGAGCAAAGCAAATTTTCGTCCAAAATGTACCATTCCGTTGTTTCTTGCGTGCTGCATACCCTACATCGTTGCACCTTCGGTGGCATTTCCAGCGGTTTGTGTTTGCTTCGAAAATTTAGTGGTAAAGAACACAAAAAAACACGTCAATTTTATGCACAAGACGAAACACTAACAAGAAAATGCTTTTACATACCTATTGTATAAATTTTTATGTTAAAATAAAGGAAAATTAGTTCGTACCGTATCCAAACCGTATCTTTTTGTTTACTTCGAATTCTGTTGATTTCCGCAGCACACACACAAAAAAAATTTGACAGCTCCGGTTACTCGAAAAATGCTTCTCGAATTTTAAACACGAGCAGTTTTAAATAGAACGTTACCATGTATGACATATTCTCAATGCTCTAAACAACACAAAAAACCTTCAACAAACCAATGCTCATTTTCTGATTTCTTTATTTTTAACTATGAAAAGCGACTAATATGGATGTTATCCCATGGAGTGTGTGTGTGTTTGGTTTTGTGTCGTAGTTATTGTATTTGTTGAGTTGTGGTGATCCGCTTCACGGCCGGGAGCCCATATTGTTTGATTGTGATGTCCCATTTGCTCGTTCCATTCATCCATATTTCCGTGCCAACTGTAGCGCACATCAAAACGCAGCGCTTAAAACTACACCCTCCATTCATAATTTGACCCTTTTTTGCGATCGTTTCTTTTTTTTGTCGATTGTTTTAAGTTTTGTTTTATGAGAAAATGCGTGATAAGTATGTAATGTGCTATGCTATTTTGTTTTCACCTGCATTTTATACGCTTTTCGTTTTGCGAGTTTTCCGTGCCTTTCCCTAGTTTTTGTTGTGTTGTGTTTTGGTTTTGGTTTTTATTTCTTTTCCTATGCCGCGACTAAAGCAGATAACACGGCCCAGAGATAGAGTGTGAAAGTGGGATAAGAGGCAAAGGAAAGCTTAATTCAACTATTCTTTCCACATAAGAATGCAGTTTAGAGAGACGCTTATCCGAGCTTCCGTCCGCTGTTTAAGCGCTGCGGTATATTCTGTAGTTGGCTTTCCCTGTCAACCGATCCATTCCCAGCCTATTCCATATTAAAGTCATTTCGTAGGTTTGTTTTCTTGTTAAAATAGTTGCAGAAATCGTGTAGAAAGATCGTGTATCAATATTGTTTACCATATTTGTCTACTGTACCAAAACATTAAACTGAGCCGAATGTACAAATTCATTACTGGTAGTTGAGATGAAACAGCCGAAACCAGAGCCGTGGGCGCTTATTAAGCACTTGAATCCTTTTTCCTTTATCATGTCACAGCTGCTTGCACGCCTTTTGCAAACAATTAAAACCCATTTAAAGGTTTGCACGTACAGCAACACGCACTTTTTTAAAATCTCACATGTACCGTTCGCATTGAAATGTTCGTTTCCTTACACCACAACCGTACAGGCGCGCTTGTAGCCGGCCAGCAGTAAGCCAAAGGAAAACTTAAACCCCTTTATGGACGCTGTGCCTGTCCCCGTGCGCTATTCGCTTTCGCGTGTTGAGTTGGTGTGTCTAAACGATTAGCTGCTGTCGTTTTGTTTTAAGTAATATTTTGGTTTAGATTTAATATTTGAAGATGAAAGAGACTTTTCCGTCTATGGGTTTATGCGTACCATGCGTTTCTTTTCACTGTAGCTCTCCATTGTTGTCCCACAGCTTGTACATGTGCGAGGATAGTATTGATGATCCATCGTCCTTCATTCAGTCCCTGTGTTTGTGTTTTGTGTGAGTGCATATTTTTGGTTGCGTTTTTTGTTTTGTTTGTGGGGGCTCTGTTTCAATTTACTTGTGTGTTACCGTTTAATACGTTATCTAATATTCACGCTTGCAGTTACTAAATCATCGTTTCGTTCGTTCGCCGCCGCCGGTTATCTGCTTCCTGCAAAACCTCAAAAGCTCACTTTAAGCAGCATGTGTAACATGGTGTAAACCGAATGTGTTGCGCACTGTTTGACATCGTTAGGTTAGGTTTATGATTAGTGTGTTTGCCCTACCCATTTCCCGATTCAATTGCTAATTTCCTAATACCGCGCTTTAGCGTGCAGCGCCTGCTGTGCGGCTAGGCGAGTCTCCCTACCGTGCGGATTGATAATGAATGGGATGAAGAAGCATGCGTTCTTCCTTTTTTTTTTAACGTTGGATGATCGGTTTAGGCAGTGGAACATTGTTGGCATGCGCGTTATAGTTTTGTTTGCTTCACATCTCTTTTACACGATAAGCAACGATCGGTATTTGAAGGAGGGCTCAAAAGGAAACTCTATCCGTAAATAGCTAGGCGAGCTTTCTGTCCAAATCATACATAACAGTTTTTTGCACGTAGTTTCAACAACTAGACCGAACAGGGACAAAACGTGGAATGTAACTAACTTGTTGAAAAATGCATACATTACAGAAACGTGCCACGTGAGGACTAGTGCACTTTAGATTAATTAGAGACAGAAACATACCGCATATTAAATCGTTTTACTCTACTTTCAACCTTTCCCATCATCTTGGCGATATTTCCTCCCTTTTTACAGCTTGGCCGTTTACGTGACGAAAACGTATCCTCTTTCCCTAGTCATATTGGCATGGCTTCTTAATTTTTATGTGCAGCTTTAATCCCTCTTCTACACTAGCTAATTGAATCGTTCGCTTGGCGGTTATTACCTCTTTGTTTCTTCTCATTTAACTTTTTTTTTCTTGCACCTCTGCACGTGTTTGCCACTAGCCTCCTCTATGTCTACAGCTGTTTTTCTGTCTCTTTATTCTCACTCATGCCTTGTTCTACACGCTTTCACACGATTGCAGGCAATAGTAGTGTCACAATAGCACGCAGACCTTTCCTGATTTAGTAACATTTCCTTTCCGATGGTTTAAGCATTAAAGCGTCCACTTGCACCACAAACCTTCGGTAGAGAGCAGCATAAGAGGGGAAAACGAACGCATTCTACTAAAAATTAAAAAAAAAAAACAATATTTGCTCACAGCGTAACCACACACTGGCTTGTTCGTATTGGGGATGCGTCATTTGTTCGTGAGGGCGAGTAAAATAAAAACTAACAGCTAACGCCTTTATAATCCATCTTTGCAGCTACCGATGTCGTCGTTTGCTTCCATTTTGTTGCATACGCCTGCCTTCGCTTGCCGTTCGGCCAAACCGGTCTGCCGACGGTCAAATGTTACGCTCTACAATTAGGTGTATCAGTTTGTTTCCTCTCGTCCAGGGGGTTCTGTTTGCTTGTAAGGGCAGGCATGAAGGCTTAACACATGCAGCCACCTTCCGAATCTTGCTGATCGCCAGAGTTCGATGGTTGAGTTTGCAAATCGACAGCTGAAAAAGAAACGTTAGTTGCGGGGGTGGTTTCGCTATGGTTAAGGAGCATTAGTGTACATGTTAGTGGGAGGGTATAGAACAATAAAAATGAAATTAAAAACATCCGCTCACAAGTGCAAAGTTTAAGGCTGTTTTTTTTGTCGCATTTATTACTTCGCTAACAACTTAATGCTCTAAAAACGTTAATAAGTAAGAGTAAAGTAAGTGTCCCCATGGTATTGTACGTCCTTTTGCTGTACGAATAACCATTAACAGTATAATCTTACACATCAATATCCGTGTCTCGGTGTCTAGCGATACGTCCTTGCTTTATATTTATATGTGTCCGTGTATATTTCTTCTTTTTTTCGGGAAATTCGGGCTGTCTTTTCGGAAAATTTGTGATTGTTGATGTTGATTTTCGGTTCAGCTGCGGTTAACATGTGGTGTGCAAAGCGAATAAAATAATAATTATAATAATAATAAAAAAAAACAATACATTATATACGTTTTGTAGGATGGGAACATTAATGTACAATCATATTGCTGCTTTTAATCGTTAACATTACATTTCATCATATACCAACCACAGTTCGAACGCCGGTTGTCACAAATTGGTTCGAACGTGGAACAGAGCGTTACAATCCGACAGTAAAGAGAAACTGTTTCCAGTTAGTTATCTAATCACGTAATGGGGAAAAAAATGGAGCGACATTCAAAACATTATAAATGGAATAAAAATTAAACTGCAACAATGGTGGCTGTAAAACGACCACTGCTAGCAGGTTAATAATGTTCATTAATCAAAAAACAAAGTAATATCCACAGCACCTGTTGTTGTTATATTCGTGAACCAGCTCACTAACGGATATAGTTGATGCTAAACGTTTGAATTTATCATTGCGTCTGTTGTCTTCTGTTCATTCTGTCTTCTGTTGTTCTGCTACAAATAAATAGGTCGAAAAGTAGGTGTAACAAAAAAACAAAATACAAACATAAACACACACACACACAAATATACGACACAGAATGCGCACGTCCGTTCAACGTTGAGGTACAACCATCGTTTGTCTCTCTCTCTCTCTCTGCCGGTTCAAAGCCAGTCAGTTAGCCCACCGGCTTTACATGCGAAATGAAGCAGAAATAATCATCGCAATAATAGTTCGCAACGCCGTCCTTGCAGTCGTTATATTAGCCGTAATAGTAGTAATTGCGGTAGTAATAGTAGTAGTCAGTAGTAGTAACGGGGTTATCATAATGCTGCAATAGTTGTGGTAGGTGTTGTTGTTGTTGTCGGCTGCAGTGGTTTGGGAGTATGCAGCTGTAGATAACGGGGAAGGGTTGATCGTTTCAGCATGCACAGCCACCTTCCGGGTCTTTTGTTTCGTTCGGTGAATCTTTCAGCACAACCTCGTGCACTGATGGTAAAAGGAGAAGGGAAGAAAATAAAATGTTAAGGAAAACACAACGAAAGAAAAGCAAATGAACAAATGAGAAAAAGAAAAACAATTAAATGGAAAGCAAAACATTTCCACCAGCAACAGTGCAAATGTCAAACAAATTGCTTTGAACCATGTCGCACACGATAGATGCTGTATCTGCAATGAAACAATAAATGAACATTTTCGCTCCGAACATAAAAGGATACTGTCTTCTGGTGGTTTGTTCTCGGTTGAATCCA
>STHB01004309.1:0-16549 GCA_018908115.1 Anopheles rivulorum | reverse complement strand
CCATAGCAACGCATAGTACGCACGCAGGATGCACCAGTGACGCGCAGTGCACTAATCGATCTGTCAATCCGTGCCGTTTGCGTTTATCCGTACCGTCCGTTTACGTGTGCTTTGAGGTTAGGTTAGGGTACGCACGAGTGGACGCCATGTCGGCGCTGGCTTGGTTCGTACGTGTGTCGTAACATGCACATGTGAGAAACGGGTGTGTTGGTGTGCGCGTATGTGTGTGTGTGCGTGTGTTTAAGCCTTTCTCCCACAATGACACAACAAACAAACGATAATGCAGAACACTACACAGAACACACGTCAAACACACACTCACGATGTAGACCACCAGGCTAGACCGTCCCTTAGTAGCCGTGTCCGTTTTGTAGTGAACTTGTGATTGTGATGCTGCCGAACCTTATCCACCTTAGCTCCAAACCACCTTGTTTTTGCTGGATGTTTTGTACCCAAACAGCCGCCGGAAGATGTATCGCTTCGAATGCAGACCTACAGGATATGTGCCCTACTTGCGTCAAATAGCGTCCACCAGCTAGCTCGTGGTGACAATGTACTCGTTCGTACCTTTCAATCCACAGTAGATTGCTGTATCTGTGTCTGTGTATGTTTGTGTATAAGCTCTGTTTACTGATGCGGAGGTGACAAGCAAACATTAGTACAGCCTACAAACATGCTATTTGTGATACGTACGTTAAGCTCTCTCTCTCTCTCTCTCTCTCTCTCTCTCTCTCTCTCTCTCTCTCTCTCACTCTCTCGCTCTCTTTCTCATTCTCTCTCACACGAGCTCTCTTATTACCACACCTACTCTACTTAACGCGCTATCTTTGTTTCACTCTTTTGTCTTATTTTGTGTTCTGTGTTGTCCATCTGTTACTTGCTGTAAATACAAAACCGTTCCGAACTCCACGATAGTTTGAAGTATGTAATATTCGCTAGACAATTCCTAACCCCTCCCGTTTTACTGCGACTTGTACAGCGCGATACGGAGTATATCGTAGTGTAGATAAACATGAAACCAATATAATTTTAAGTAGCAAATGTTGAATTATACTATTTTACTGGAACTACATACTAAGGTACTAGGTAATTTTGCAAATCGATGAACTTCCTATTAAATGCACATTACTATATATTTTCAGCAAAAGCGAGCACTATTGTCTGAACCTAGAAGGTGTTTGTGCTCGATGGAATAGCGAAACGCACTAGGTAGAATCATACACCAATAGCTATTCTTGTGGATACCTTAGAGGTAATGCTTTGAATGGGGCTGATTGGTTGTGTGCATTTGCAATCATGTCGCCGTCGGTTTTTGGGCGGGTGGATAAGGTTCATACAAGGCACCGCACTGGTTCACTCAACTGACAGCGGCGCTGCTTTCGTGTACAGCTTACAGCTACCATTTCCGACCAATAATTCCTTTGCTGGGAATGACTTTTCTTTCTCTCTACAGTAACTCTTTGCCACGACGTGCCCGCGTCATCCGCTAGGTGCTAATGCCATTCCGTAGCGTAGTGTACTCCCCTCTTTACTTCAGTAAAATGGCTCCGTCTCCCGGCCGGCACCCGACCAAGCAACGCAATCAATTTAATTGCTCCGAATCAATAGGATCGTGTACTGTTTACAAATAAACTTTGTCGCTCCTAAACAACGAGGCTAGATCACATTATTTATCATGATGGGAACGTACGCTAAACAGAGGAGGGATAGCGTATGTTAGCGGGATTAAAGTAGTGCCTTCCCAATGGCCCGGTGCCAGGTGCCAGGTGCTGCTACACCGGGCAGCACAGTGCGCTAGAACAAATAAAAGATTCATCGTGGCCTTTTTCGTGGCCCGCTTATCATGCGTTTATTTAGTTTCTCTTCGTTCCTTCCTTCCTTGCGGATAGTTTATGATTGTATGCTTTGGAAATGTCACGCGCCCGGCAATACGGTGAACCATGCCGCTACCGCTGACGGGTTTCCCAGAAGAAGGAAAAAAAAATTCAACGCGCGACTGTACATAATACGCCCGCCGAACGCAAGAAACCTTCATCGCATCGTAACCTTGGCTAGCGCTAGGCGCACAACATTAATGACTTCCAGAAGCAGTGACCTCGCCGAAACTGCGACACGTGTGCACACGGGAGCTATCCTGCCCCGCCCTCTCACCCCTCCCCCTATGGGGGCACGATTTGGCCTAATGGAAGGACGGTCCGTTTAACCTTAACCTTTCACCGTCCGCTCAATACCGCGTGTGACCGCGTGTACGTGTAAGGACTCGCCCGTTGTTGGTTCGTCACTGGTCGCCACTGGTCTGTCGAGGCGTGGCGAGCGCGGCAAGCCGAAAGATTTCACAACCACCAGCACCAGGATGAACGAAAAATTGACCACACTAATCGGTAGCGACTCGGTACCGGGAGTAAAGATCTTAACCACGAGGCGAGACCGTTTGGTGTGTGATTTCGATCAAATTTTTTTTTCCGGGCCCAAAGTGGGTTTTGCACGCAATTTTGCCATTTTGCTCGTGGTTGCTTTATGGCCGTTTACGGGCTAGGCTGATGAATTGTTTCCGATCCGCACGCGTGCGGGCAAAGATAAATAGGCCATTTTTTTCTTTCTTTCTCTCTTTCGTTTTTGGTGGTATTCGTGGTGCAGTTTTCCATTATTGGCCAGATTGGCCTTAATAGCGAAAGTCAAGCATGTGACAGCTCGTTTACTGGGGATGGTTATCGTATCGCTAACGAGGACGGAAGGTAGAGGATGGATTGACCTAAATTAGGCAAATTAGGATATTTGAGCGCTCGTTTGATTGCAATCAATGGTGATAGGTTAATAATATCTTGGTAAAAGTTACTTTATCTATTATTACACTTCCTTGAAAGGACGGTAAAAAATAAATTCAATTTGAAAGTTTCTCAAGCTTTTCTCAAAAGTAAACCAATAAACAGTTGTCGCAGTTTTGTTTAACAAATCCTACTTTAGCTACTTTATTTAATATGTTCCAATAAATAGAAATTTAGTACAAATTAGAATTAGAACATAAAACCCACACTAAGCTACGGAACAAATTTTCCCTGCATCCATAGTTTCAACTATAAATGAACAGAACTGGTGCGCATTTAGCGATGCAAGGTTTGCGCAAAAACTTTCACTCCAATCGCACACCTTCAAGATGTAATCAAAACAAACAATCCGCGCGCCTGGTGGAAAAAACCCCCCATCCACCTGCATCCCCATTCACGAGCGAGAGAGAAATTATTTACAATCAACCTTTATTTGACCGGCCCGTTACGGCCCATTTTTTGCCGTAAACAATCCGCCATCGCCACCAGCACCAATGGTCGAGATCTCGTGGCGTGTGTGGGGTTTTTTTTTTGTATCATCGCACCACCAATCATCAAACATCGTCCTTGAAGCACATCGGACTAAGAGGGGGTTTGGCTGCGTTATCGCTAAATGTCTGCCATTGCGGACCCAACCAAGCGAACTGTGGTCGACGGTGGCTCATCGACACTGCGGTCAGGGTGTTTGGTCCATTTTGGAACGAACCGGGCGAGTCAATCCACGTGGCCGGAACATCATAATCAGCCCGAGCACACAAGTTGGCACGAGTGTTGGCAAATCGTTCAATCGACGCCTCGGTTGGTCTTGTCTGTCCGTTTGACCACACATACACAAACGCACGCGGCTCAACCAGTGAGGTGTTGCTTTCGTGCCGTTTTGCAAAAAAAAAAACACATAAACAGACCCACAAACACACACACACCAAGCCTTTGAATGGTATGAACAAGCAAGACAAGCTAATTATTTGCACGCTTCGCATTTGGTTTCATAGCCGGAGCTTTGGTGCAATTGGACTGCGTGGGTATGGGGACCGATTAATGGGAAAACTTTGGTCTGGCAGTTTGCTCGCGCACCGGTTGATAATTAGTGGCCACAGCATTTGGTGCAATGCTGGTTGGGGAAGTAAGTTAGTGGATAGGATAGAATTAAATCTTCATTTACACTCGGTACGAGTGCGAAGTTCCTGTAAGTGGAATAATTCATTATAAATAATGCAAAAAAACATCATTATTTTATCTTAACTTTGTACATCTTTTTGTAAAGTTTTTTTGGTTACTCTTAAACTTATAAAGTAAAATCTAACGCTAAGAGTAAAGGAAAAACTCATAACGTTCCGGACAGAAAACAGTAGCAATATTACACCATATCCAGATGTTCCAATTAGCCGCTGGAGCAGAAGCTTGCTTATTGCTATCATTATTGAATGGATGGTGATAATTGCACTTTTCTAGTCCCAACACAATGCACATTGCAATCAATGCACCCACCCATGCTTCCCACACGCATCCCGACCACCCCAAAACAAGGGTGGGGGTAAGGATGCATCTAATTGCAGCAACACAACTGCAACAACACGTGCGTTGCTGATGCTGCCCTGCTCTTTTGTGATATTTTTACAACCACCCCATAATTACCAGCCTGATCTCCATCGTTGCCCGCCATTTGATCCTAATTAACTTCCATAATGGGTCCGTCTTCTGATGGACAGTAGAAGCCAATCATATGTACGCTGGGCGTCGTATGGTTTTTTTATTCCAACACATTTCCCCGTCGTATGGAACCAACCGCACTGTTAGGCGGTTGTCATCTGATGTCTCGCAACAATGCAACCACAACCTAACGACATTGGCTGGTTTACATCAAACACTAGCATTCATGATTCGTAGGTAGTGGAAAAGCAACAGCAACAGAGAGCCACCGGAACGCATCGATTTTTCTCCAACCATTCGGTGGGGGAATGGTTACAAATGGAAATATACCGGGCACCAATCGGATATCCTTCGATCAGCATGACATCAGAATTTGTCATTACGAGCACAACCCCCACACAGACCCCGTTTGCCTCTCGTTCCATGCATGTTCGAACGGTTTGGGGCGGTGGGTGGTCAGAAACAAGACCCAACACGATGGCAAGGAAGCAGAAATAAAACAGATCGATTTTCCATAACTTCTCACCATTGTTCGGGCATTAAGGCAAAGTGGGACGTCGGGCAAGCGAACCGAGCAAAAGTACATCGCAGCGAAGGAGGGAAAACCCATTCCTGCAGGATTGTACCGACGGAACAGAAACATTGTTTATATGGCTGAACGGGTGGAAATATTGATCTCACACACAGGAGCATTAACTCCAACTGCTGTCCCGTTGCGATGAGGTCTGCATGTGGTACTGGATGATTGTTACTTGAAAACTTCCTCCATTCGACCGAGGCTGACCGGTAAGGAATCGAACAATTCAAGGACAGATCGCGGCCGGCAGGCGTACAACTGCGTGACAGCTTTAACGAAGCCGACATTATCTTCGGCTTTTCAATTGTGTGTAGTTGGTGGCCCGATTGTCTATTCTTAGAACTGAATTATATAAAATGTGTTCTTGGAAATGGATCAAAATAGTGCACACGTTACTTGCGGTGAAGGGTGCGTATGAGCGCCGGCTAAAAGTCAATCCACATTTCAACCGAACCGTTACCGAAATTACACGTTAGTGCGCATCACCGTGACCATCGTTCACCATTCGTTCCGTGTTTCGCTCCCTTTAATGCGTCAAGCAAGATGGTTAATTTGTTTACCTCATAAATCACATCACCAACGGTGGTATTATACACATCATGGAAGGGTTTTGCGCCGATAGAGATGTCTTAAAAAAAAAACTTGAACTGCTGTTGTGCATGGAGACGCCTGGTGTTTTATAGTGCACTGCACAATGGAGACGCCTGGTGTTTCATACGCGTACTATCATGGAGACGCCCGGTACACGGTGTGGAATACGTTTAGTACTGCATTTATCTTCCGCCCGTGCCGAGCTGGTATCGCTGAAATGTGTGAGCTAACACCACGTAAAGTATGCGTAGCATCATGCTTGAGAGACTCTTCACATGGAAGCAATTATCGTTTGCACTAAGGGGTGCCCATACTAGTAAACAAACACACACACACGGACGAACACGTTTGAGCGTTGCAACCACGATTGAAACGTAACGAGATTTTGCCAAGTGCGATATAAAATTGACGAACCTATCGGGTGTTAATTCAGCTCAACCATATGGGGCACACGCGTCATGCATCCATCGATCCATTGTTCTATTATGCCCCTTTTTCCGGCATGTCGATATCTTGAACCAACCAGTACCGGTAATGGATGCACTCAAACGAAACCGAAATGTGCACTCACGCCGAAGACGATGTGAGCTGCACCGTCCGCTTCAAGCAGAAAGCGAGCTGAGCCGGCTTACCTTGTATCATGAATCATCACCACCAGCTTCGGCTGACTAACTGACTGTGGAAAAGAAGCACTTTACCCTGTCGTCTCTGGCCACAGCACCAAACCACCCACACCCTGAAGCATACAAAAACAGTACCTAACAGCGTTGCACTGCACCACCACCAGTGCCAGGTGAGCGTCGTAAAAATAAATAATGAAGTGTTTAGAAATAGCTCGGTTTAAAATTATTAATGGACCATGGAACCATGGAAGAACGGCTGGAAATCAACACGTTCGAACGCGCACCACACGGTACGGTGGTGTGCTTATGGGGTGGCTGGTGGCAGTGTTTTCTGGCTGCAAAACCACGTTTTTGTGCTATTTTGATTGCAGGTTTTGCTGCGTTCCGCTTATCGGCATATTCTGACGCAAAATGGAACGAACCGAATGCCTTGCTGGCCGGCAAAGGTTGGGAACCAGTTTTTGTTCTTCAAACACACACACTCACACACACATCAACATATTATTGCATTGTGTTCGTGTTTGTGATATTGTGCGGCAGTACGTACAAAACTTTCCCGCACAATAAAATGTAAGCTCTTTTGATGGAATAACTCAAACGAATGGCTCGTTAGATGAAAAAATGTTTGCCTACTATCTCCTTACACACAGCAGCTACCAGGAAAAAAATTAAGTTAAATTATTCACCAAAAACCTGCTATTGGCAGTACGATGAAATGAGTATTTCATGCTTTTATCGCTTGGCGAAAGATGGCGCATTTTGAATGGTTTGGCAAACCGGCAGCACAATAATAGAACGGTGGTGGTAAAATATTGCAACTGGAACGTTATTGCAAACAATACGATTCAGGTTTAATGCATGGAAACGAAGGGTTGTTTTTTTTTTTTGGCCGCTAGTAATGTGAACTGTAAAGGCATATAACTAAAATTTAATTTTTCAGCACTGCACATGTTGTGAAACGCTTCACCATACGCGTGCTCAATAAAGCGTTGCCAGTTAATATGGGTTTGCCCATTAACTTTCATGTGTGTGTGTGTGTGTTTTTTTAATCGCATCACTGCGCAAATATAATTTATTTTCCATCATGGTGACTAACTAACCATTCCATCTATCAATTCGTCCACTCAGCAAGGTGCTCAGTAGTGAAATTGCAATGGTTGCTGGTTTTATGTTTAATCGGCGCTTGTTTTTTTTTTTTACACCAATGAACATGTACGAACGTTTCGTGATTTCGTTAAGTAATTGTATCATTTTGTCCATTTCGTGTCCGCTACGACTGTTCACGCAAAACGAACAAAAACGCTCTTCTGACGTGTGGCGTCCATGTTGGCGGTTGCCTAACGTATGTTTCTTCACCAACCTCGCCGAGTCGCTTCTGCTAAGCGTAAGAGCAAGAGCAGAAAAACAAGCAAAAATCGTACACACGTCCTGTGCCTTCTTTTTTCCCTCAAAACCATCGTGGACATGGGTGCTTTTTGAGAAACGAGCCGGACCGAAGCGCGATGCTGGCGTGTGCAAGTAAGCAAACATGAACAATTTTTATTGCAATATTTTCGTTTTGTTTGTAATCATTTCGATGTTTTGTCTCCGTTCCGTTGATTTCGTGTCGAAAATTTTACTCTATTTAATGTGTAAGGCACCTTTAAGCAGCTTAACCGCAAAGCGCACCCTGCTTCTGGTGCTTTTCAGCCAGTCACGCTGATGATGATGATGAGGTGGGGGGTTTTTTTTTTTGTTTTGTTTTTTTTTTTTTTTCTTTCGCTTTTGTTTGGCACGAACGAAACAAATGAATAACGATGCTGACACGCCTGCTACACGCCGCACATGCAATGTTTTCCTGAACGGTGTATCACCACCGAGGGATTTTTTTCTTTCCAAACACATTTTCCTTCCACTAACTGGAAATGGAAACTATTGCAACGCTACGTCGCAAAAAGTTTTATTGCACGCAAAATTAAAATGGAAACAAAATAGACACACACACAAATACACTCACACACAATATAAGAAGCACGTCACGGTGTAGCGTATGCTGCACACCACCGAAAACACGTTGTGCATCGACTGGCTGCAGTGAGCTTCCAACCATGTTCAACGATAATTTGCTCCGAAAAATAAAACCAAATACATTAAATGGCACCAAACTCAAACACGTGCACATGCAAACTTTATGTTGCTTTCAATTACTTCGGTAGCTGCCAGTGCGGTATAAGCAATGATAATAAAGACATCGGACGGAGGTGTTGCCAGCGCCAATTGGCACCGATCAAGACGAGCGCAAAGTTGGCAGAGAGTAATAAATCTAATCGTTTATTGATTGGTCCATACCATTCGGTACCAAAACTTCGGGCACACCCGGAGGTCAAACAAGTTAAACCCAGCATCGTTCCCGACCGTGTTTCGTTCAACAAAATGAATTCATTTTACTGCAGCAGCAACAGCAAACGGTAGCAATGCTGTCCACAGCTTTGTATCTGTTCAGCTGGGTTGTGTACGAGTACGTCCCGTATCTAGTGGGTTCCAGTTTGATGGCTGTGTGGGTTTTCCCAAACCATCCATCCACAAAAGGGTACGACCGATAGTTACGTTCGATGAAGAAACGTGCCAATTGCATGACTGACCGCTGACGTTAGCGAGTAAAAATGATGATGCACCCTGGGCAAGCTGCTAGCTGAATTGGGTATATGAACGAACACAACATTGATGCGAAAAGTAAATCGAAACATTCCATTACGAAGCGAACAAGGTATGTGCTGTCGCTCCGACATGATGATCGGTGTGTCTCGTAACCTTCCACAAGTTACCAATCCAATTTTGGTGCTGATCGATCGATGCTGTGCTCTTTTGACATGTGTACGTGAAAATTAAATTTCTTTGTGCTATTTTACACTGAACCGGATGGTTATTAGAGATATTTAGCAAATTGAAGTGATGATTGTAAAATACATATATTTTCTTGATTACATTTCGATTTTATAAATAATTAGAAATAAGAATAATCCTATACTAACAGTGCAATTATAGAAATTATATAAAAATGTAGCTTGACAATAATTAGACATTTTATCCAAGTTAGTAGAAAATTATGTAAATTATGTACAAAATTGTAATTACATTTTTAAACAATATTTAGTCCCTACTAAAGCTACTGTTAAACTATCTCAAAAGTAACCTTTCTTTTACATTATTTTTTTATTTATTTATAAAATCGCTCTGGTAGCATTTCCTCTTTCATTTTATTATATTATCAATTGCATGAAATCTCCTTCAAAATAAAGAAAAACACCTCGCTTTGTACAAAGCCTAATTGAACACGAAAACACCATATGTGGATGGGGGGGGGGGGCAAGGAGGGTGAGGGGTAACAAGAAAAGCTTTTGCTCATTTGTTTTTTAGTTTTAGTTTGGGAAAGATCGAGCCACTAGCTTTACTATTACAGCCGATTGTTCCGCAGTGCGTTGCGTCGCCATTGCTAAATGAGAACCATTTTCGGCACAAAGGAAAATGTGAAACAAAAAAAACTGTGAAACTTTCCCGGCCCGAAATGGAAATGGTTTCCAATCGCAGCACATTCTTTCTTTTAGGTTTAAGTTTTTTTGTTTTTTTTTTCTTTTCCCACTGTACGAACAGCAATCAGCTAGAGATAATAATTTTCACCGAGCGTCAGGAATCGCACATGCTTTTTAGCCACACCGCACCGCGTAGTGCACGTTCGCTATAAATAGTACAGACAAAAAAGGGAACTTTGCAAAGGGTAACTATTACAATTAAGCTCATTTTATGGCGTGTGCACGAACGTACGGCCACGCTTTTGTGCCACGCTCTATTGTGCTTCCTGGTGCTTCGAATGGAAAGACAAGCGCCAGACATCTTTTACGTCTGCGTGCCCTTGAATAGTTGTCTCGTTGCTGTGGGAACGGTCGGGAACGTTTCGTTCCTTGCTTGCCGCTAGTACAGCGTGGGGGTTTAGCCGTAGTTTTTAACCTATTCTATTCCACCATTTCCAATCATGTAGCAGCTTGTGCCAAGCTTACCTGTTAAAAGAAAGAACCCCAAAGGGTTCACCAAACCCTCGCTTCTATCCACCGTGATACCATCCGTTGGTTGGCTTGTTTCCCCCGTTCTTTATCGTCTAATATCGATTCCTTTGCTAGTTGCCTCATTTATGATTGAACACGTACGACCCGAAGTTGTAGCAGCTTAATTGTTTCCACCCCCTTTTTTTGTTCTACCACACCAGTCAATCATTTTCCACCCCCTCACCTTGATGTGAAAAACCAAATGTTACTTCTTATCGAACACCTTCTTGGCTTTCTCATTGCTACGCGAAACACTACTACTGTTTGGCTTATTGTTTTCATTTTTTCGCTTTCGCGCCATATGGCCCCTACGAACAGCTTGATGATTTCCTCTAACAGATCGTGTCAGCTAGTGACAACTATATGGCTTAATCCTTCCAATTTACAATCTTGACTCACCTCGATTCAACTTGTTCAACATCTCACCCCGTTTTTAACTGCTTTGCTGTGATTCACTCTTTCGCTCACTCTCTCTCTCTCTCTCTCTCTCTCTCTCGCTCTCTTTCTCTCTCTTTTTCTCTACCACTTTGGCTTTTTCTCTCACTCTCTCTCTCTCTTCTGCTATGTCTGTCTGTTATGTCCGTCTCTATCTTTCTCGCTCTCTCTCTCTCTCTCTCTCTATTTAGTACGACACTAAACCACACACAAATACTCACAGAGAAATATATATTCTTGCTGTACATCTATCCAACTGTATTTCCACCCCCTCTATCATCCGGAGAAGAAGAAACAAAAAACTACAATACACAACTCATATTCATTCGCGAATAGCGTTAAGTCACTTAAAACTAACTCTCGTTTCTGATCGATTCTCTCCCATTCAAAACGATGGTCTCCGTACAACTTCGACCACTTAAAACGCACCATTGCATTGGTTTGGGGCGATTGGCTGGGATCGTTGTGCGGGAATATCGTTCCGCCATGTGCGTGCAACAACGCGTTTGTGGGCCATCATCGAAATCTGGGTGCCTCCCAACCCCGGGCCGGCCCCGCCTGACTTTTGCCTTCTGCTCTTTTGCTCACCACTGTTCACCATTCACCATCACGACCACGCGATACAAAAATCCACCAATTGTCACCTTTACCATCACCCAACCCAACCTACCGTTCGCACCACCCCTCCTCTCTTGTTGGGGGGTACGCGCTCGGCAGCCTTACCATCCGTGGCCGGAGGAGCCTTCGTCGGTGATCTCGGAACGTTGCACACGGGCCCGTATCAACTCGGCCATCTTCGTATCGTCCGAGGGCAAAGGGTTCGATTCGATCGAGTTCATCCGACGGTACGGCTCCCAGAGTGTCCTCTGTCGAAAGGCGAAGAGTGCCGAGAATGTGTCGGCCTCCGAGCGACAGGTGAGTTGCCTAAGTGTGTTGTTGTTCTTGTTGTTCTTGTTGTTGTTGTTCCTATTGTTCCCCATCCGGTTGTTACCCACCACTGACCGAACCCGATCGGTTCGGTGTGCGTTGATTTGTTTTCTGTTTCGTGTTTTGTGTATGTGTGTGTGTATTTTTTTGTGTGTCTTTTTCTTTGGACTTGTTGTGTTCCCACTAATATCGTTCAATGGCAAAAACAAAGTGTCTTACCATGCCCCACAACGTGTCGCACATTCTTTCCTGCTTTCACGTTTAATGTTTCCATGTGTGTGTTTTTTCCACCCGACAACTAAGATCTGTATGCTTTAGGCACTCGCGACTGTGTTCATTACATTCCGGGTTGTTGTCATTGCCACTTCGAATCTAAGTCACTTGATTTTCCCAACGCACCATGTGCACAAGGTGTACATCCAAAGCACAGCAAAACTGAAGGACTTTCATCTGAAGACACTTTTTACCAATTTTGTACACAGCAATCACATACTGCAGTACCACTATCAATCATGTTTTCATGTGTGAAATTCACTCTTTCCATTCGAAATCAAACGTTAATGTCAAAATTTTCGGTGTTTTTTTTCTAAATGTTTTACATTGAAATACTTATTCCAACTTTACATTAAACTTTTTGTACAAATTGTTTAAGCTTTCAATCATCTCATAAGCGATTGTCGCCAGGAAGTGTAAAAAGTGAGCTTCTATAAAGAATAGTCTACAAAAAGTAATTAATTGGATATTACTACACTCGAGAGTATAGCAGCTCAGTAGAATCTGGAGTATTGCAAAATTCCACGGATGCTGTGAAATATGCAATACAGTTTCTAGGTATCTCCAGTCATCTAAGGAATTTTGCTCAATTGCATACATTGCAACAAGATTGGAATATTCAAAAGAAATCAGAAATAACACTTATAAATGTCAAAATTCTCATTGTTAAACTATATTGCATACTTTCAGGCGTATGCATTTGGTGTTCGAAAAATTAGTACGATCCTCACTATTAGTACAATAGTATGTTTAAAACAAATCCATATCATGTACAATTCAGTTAATTTTGTCGCTACGCGCATTCGTCTTAGCTTAATGCTATGTTTAACGTTATTTTAAAATTTACCTAAGTTTTGCCTTATATTGTTGTAAGATTTTCCAAATGTATCAACCAATTCGCTTTGGATCCTTCCCATCTGAAATACCGCTAGTTGTATGATACAGGTCTCTGGCACTGAAGTTCTCAAAACCCCAACCCACCTCAAATGCTGAACAATGAATGTCTCCCCATTAGTAGTAACGCTCCGCTCAGGGTAAATATATGAAGCACTCAGCATTCTCCAGTTTCCTAGCAGCAAATTCGTTCGCACCATTTTCCAAACCCGGCATTTTCCATTTAGAGCGTACACTATTTGCACACACAGGGGGGGGGGGGAGGGGGGGAACGGAGACTTTCAACCGTTTCCATATGCACACGATGTACCAGTAGCGAAGAACAAATGGGATTCGTCATACACTCATCCCCAAAAAGGATAAGAGATCCATCAATGGTTCACAGCCGTAGTGTTATTTCACTTCACTTCTCACCCACCCAATCGTCGCTATGTTACACCCCGCAGTACTATACGATCCTGAGTGTTTTCTCCTTTTCCATACGTGTATCTCTATGTGTGTGTGTGTGCGTGTATTTCTGTGTTTTTGAGTGTACTAGATAATTCTCCCGTTTGCCACACAATTGAAAAAAAAATCCCACCATCACCACCACCACCACAATCGAGACACATGGGTGTGTACAGATGTGTAGGTGCACAGTCACACTCTCTCCCTCTCCCTCTTTTTCTCTCTCGTTTCGCAGCATAAATGCAGTGTCAAGCGGAAGCAGTACTACGTCAACCTTACCATGGGTTGGGGTTTCACATTAAATAAATACCCCTTTCTCCCCCCTTGTTCACTTCCCTCCAACTGTTTGCCCTTGCTCCCCCTTTTATGCAAGCTTCTCTCTCCCCCTTCCCCTGAAGCCGAAAGGTGTTGGTTGACTTTTTGAATGCGCCACTAACAGCGTGTCTGTTTGCATCTTCACAGCGCCGCTTCTCCGAGTATCCGGAGTGGGAGACGGAGGACAGTACGACGGGCAACGGGACGTCCGCACACTCGGCCAGCAATACGAGGCGGAAAAAATCGCTACGCCAGGACTCGATCGAGCTGGTGGAATGTCACAAGGAGCCGGTGGCGGTGACGGTCCCAGTGCCCGTACCGGTACCGACCGTAACGCCCGGTGCCGTACCCGTGGTCGCGGGTACGACGGCAACCCTCGTCACGGTTGGTGTACCGATCGCGATCGGCAGTAAACCGGTCGCGTCCGCTGCCGCCGTCGCCGCAGCCGCCAGTGTCGCCTCCGCCGGGATCGTGAAGCCGACACCGAAGCTGTCCAACCTGCCGACACTGTCGGTGTCCGGACCGTCGCCACCGCACGAGGAAGAATTCCTGTAATGTATTGCCGTTTCACAATTTTCCCATCAACCGCAAACATTGCTTTTGCTCTCTTTCTCTCTCTCTTTCTCTCTCTCATCATCTGTACATGTGTGCCATATCCCTGTATAGAACAACCTAACCCGTGATCCTCATGGCTTATACAGTACAGCAGCTCTGTAGCATTACAACAAGAAAGAAAAAAAAACACCAATCTCAAATGTTTTAACACTAAACGACCATTCACGTTGCAGTCCTTAACCTCATCTCTGCGTTCGATTGTTTGTTTTGTGTTTTTTTGTTTTGCGGATTTGCTGCTGTACATGTACGATTCTAGGTGAAGCTGTAGAAATATGTTTCATACCGAACGCATTAGTGGTAAAGCAGCTTTCAAGACGATTGTAGTGATCAACCTGATAGGGGGAGAAGGTAGAACGAAAAAAGAAAAGCGCACAAAAGACGCTCCTAACATGCGGATCACTTCAAGTAGCGTCTGTAAATAGTAGTGAACGTGCTATCTCATACCGTAGCTCCATTAACAGCTCCATCAATGTTGCATCTCCTGTTAATGCTTGGCAGTCGACTGTAGGAAAACAATTCAACCGATACATAGAAAGTAACTAGTGCGATAGTGTGAAGCGTCAAATTACTAAAGTAAATCCGCGGAGGACATATAAAATGATGAAATTAGTAAGGAAAACAACCTTCCTGTAGTGAATATGTGTTAGTTGACGAGCAGGTTGCATAACTTTGGGCGTTTCATTGTAAGCATCACTTGCAAGGTCGCCTAAAGGTATGCAATTTAAAGTCTGTTGCGCTTATTTTTGCAATTCGCCTACAAAAATGATTATTTAAGTTAACTCATTCTACGCAATGAACAAACATATTTAATTAATCCAAACAATTGTATAATTAGTAATTTGACGATTCCAAATTATAACAAGCGTCTCATATTAACACAAGTGATGCAAACAAAAACTACTGTGACATCGAATACTAAACGCTAGCTAGTTTGTTACCTATAAGAGTTTGGGTTTTTCGTACGTTATTTACTTATTCATAAACTGTTACATATGAACGAAGACTTCATCAAACGGATGCATGAAAATATAATGGAATGGGGTAAACAAATTCTGCTAAATGGAACGAAAAATACTAGTATGCTTTTTTATATTCATATACACAGGAAGCAGTTAATAGGAAAGCTACTATTGTAATTCATAACTTCATAACTATGTTTAGATAAAAATCTAAACAAGAAGAGTATCAAAAACTCCCGAAGAAGAAAAAACACTAAAAAAGTAAATATATTTCTTGCATAAAATGGTTTATTCAAACGAAGCAAACATTCCAAAAACCTAACCCAACTTTTGGTACTCGTTGCCGTAACTAAAACAGTTGTGTGAAAGCCGTTGACTAGTTAAAACCTGATCAAGCTTTTACTACCCGCCACGATAAATATCGCATCAAGCAAACAAGGCTAGCTGATCTTCAAATCAAACTGCCAACTGCCCAATTCCGCCCCAGTGTGACCTTTAACACCATTTGGGCTGGGTGTGATAAAATCGAAAAAACAAAAACAGCAATAGTCCTATCATTTTCCAACTGCTCACAACACACTGGGGAGCTATCATTTGCGGGGGGCTTTTTTTTTAACGACTACGACCAAATTCGTCACCTTCGCAATGGAAAGGGCAACGAGCAGCCCGAACGAACCAGAGCGATAGATGTTTGCTGGAATTCGATACAATTCGAATCCATCCCCTTATGATATTTCGTCGTTAAGAGCGAGAAGTGGTAAACAATACAGATAAATGTATCGGCTACGTGAAGATGATTCGATTGGCCGGATCCGGATGGCACACTGTTTCTTTGCCGTTTCTTTCACTCCACCGAAACAAAACGTCAATGTCACTGGAGAAGAACTACACTACAAAAAAGGCTGACCACAAACCCCAAAATGGATCCACTTCGAATTGACCATCCGAATGATGAGGCTAGGTTTGTTTTGGAGGCTTGGTTGGTTGATTTCGTTACGCTGTTTTGCTTTATTTTCCTTTAGCCGGTGACGTCTTATGTTTGATTCGCTGGTGGTACGGTCACTGGGCGATGCCGTTGTTCCAAGCGTCCACTTCAAGCGGACGGTTCGCTTTGTTGCTTTCTGAACTTAGATTTCATGCTACGTTTCTCCCTGGAGGAGATTTCATGTTTTCCCTTTTTTCTTCCGAATCAACCATTGGACCATCAAAGCCCATTCCCCAACCATCCAGATTTCTGTCCACAGTCGTTTTATGTTGTGCGTAAGTCTACTGAACCTATTGCCTTACTTGCTGCTGGCTTCTCCACATTTCGCTGTCCGAGCTGTCATCTCTCTATTCC